>CACVKI010143904.1:239-72669 GCA_902732785.1 Trichogramma evanescens | reverse complement strand
ACATATAATGACAATAACATTTAATACCTTCTTTGACGAATTGTTTTTTTCTTTGATAATCGTTTACTTGATCCATGTAAACGTCCTTTTTTATTCAATCTAACCATTTTTTACTCGGCGTTGACTCGTAAGAAATTGGCACAGATTTTAAGTCCTCGTATTGTTTATAATTTGCAGAAACTTTTGGTTATGTAGCTAAATTGGCATTTATGCTAAAACATCGTTCACTGCAAACCAAATATGAGAGAGAAAGAGAGAGAGAGAGAGAATTTATAAATGACAAAGTTGCTTCGTTACAAATGCTAAATGTTTATTTTTTTGTTCATAATTTCATTTATTCTACATATTGGCTTTAGCATCTTTGAAAATGTAATCGGCAAAGTCCTTTTCCAACTCTTATGACCGTTTAATTATTTACATAAACATTCATTAATTTTAATAATATTTAAGAAGAGCGTTTTTTAAAATTACCTATAAAAATTGTGAAAGTTTTGATTTCTTTGCGTTTCTTGAGACAGCTTTTATTTTTGAAATGAAATGCGATGAAATTTTAATGAAATTTATAATAATTAAAATTTATAATAATAAATTTTAATGTAATTAATAAGTCAAGTTATTTGTATACAGGCTTTATATAAAAATTAAAAGTGCGAAAAATGATATTAAAATTAATCGCTGTAGTTACTTTTCAGACCTTTATTTAATTTGAGCACATTTTCGTTCGGAAGATTGGCATTACTGCTCAAGCATCGGGTATTGCCAACCAGAGTCTAGAGGCTCTGTGTATCAGACGCGTCTATACTTGTTTCGCGCGCTGCTATCTGCTTCCGACTCAGTTACACACCTCGCCTCTATCTGCGGTACGTTATACGCACTCACATTTTGTTTTACAAGTTCATGTGCACAGCCCAGTGAGACAGCACACCTGTACCTCTTGCTTTGGACATGCCTAATTCGTCAAGGTAAGTAATAATAAAATGTTTTACATTTGATCCTTTATCATCATCATCATTACATAGAATAATTATATGTTTGTAAAAACCCCTAGCCTTAAAATCGCTACTTTGCCGTAACTTTTTTAGGTTCTTTTGATACATTTACTATGTAACTGATGATACGCATAAATTTTTTCAACAAAGCTCGTTATAGCACTCGCGTTCGCCTCGTGCTGCAACACCTCGCATCTGAACAACTATTTTTTTCTTTTATAGCGTTAATATGTCTCGTAATCTGCGAACGCGAGATCCTCGCATCACTTACCGCACTAATCCCCCAAGTCGCCGGTCAGCACCCGAAGTGATGAGGCAAAATCAGTCACAGCAGCAAACGCCCGGCCGTGATCAACCTCGTCAGGAAGCACCGGCTGGTGGAGCGGCACTGGCTGACCTTGGCCAACTTCATCAGCAAGTACCTGCGTACCAAAATGCTCAGCAAGTAGCCGGCCAGCATCGTCAGGACGTACCCGGGCCTGAACAGGTACCAGTCGGCGTTCATCAACATAATCAGGAAGCACCAGCTGGTGGAGTGGCACTGGCTGACCTTGGCCAACATCATCAGCAAGTACCCGCGTACCAAAATGCTCAGCAAGTAGCTGGCCAGCATCGTCAGGACGTACCCTTGCCTGAACAGGTACCAGCCGGCGTTCATCAACATAATCAAGAAGTACCAGCTCCTGGAGCAGTACTGCTTGACCTTGATCGAAATCGTCAGCAAGTACCTGTGTATCATGCTCAGCAACTAACCGGCCATCATCGCCAGGAAGCACCAGCTCATGGAGCGGTACTAGCTGACGTGGATCAAAATCGTCAGGAAGTACCTGCATACTATTATGCTCAGCAACTGGCCGGTCATCATCGTCAGGAAGTACCCGCGCCTGGACTGCCACCAGCAGGCGCTTATCAACATAATCAGGAAGCACCTGCGTACCATTATGCTCAGCAGCTGGCCCGCCATCATCGTCAGGAAGTACCCGTGCCTGGACCACAAGCACCAGCCGCTCCACAGCATCATTATTATCAGCCACAAAATCATCATGAGGTGCACGCCACGCCTCTGCAGTACCAGTACCAGTCGCAACCAGCCGCGTCTTTGTACCAATACCCTCCTCTTCCACCCGCGCCTCAGTACGACCATCGCCATCTGGAGCCGCCCGCGTTTCAATATGGTCGCTACTATCGCGAGTCAACCCCGCCACGATATGGTCATTACCAAGAACAACAACAACAACATGTACGCCAGAGTCAGCCCTCACAGTCTCGTCAAGTACATGATAACTTCAACCTGCAGAATCAGCAGCTACACCGTAATCAAATCAATCAGGTTCGTTTTTTTCTTTTTTTTATTAAAAACTAACATAAATATCCAAGACTTGACAAAAAAAATCGCAACGTTGCATAAAGCATTTATTATAAAATCCAAAAATATAATAATTTAATTAATTAATTAATTTTTACAGAATGATACGGTGGCTGAATTAAAAGAAAAATTAAAAAAACTACAAAAAGATTTGGACTACAAAAATAAACTAACGACCAAACTTCAAACTGAAAAAGCGGTTCTGAATAAAATATTGGTGGACAGAAGGTAAACGTTTTTTATTGGATCTTTTTTATAATACTTTTTAAATTATTTTATAATTTAATTATTTTCAGTTTATACAACCAATATTGAAGCAGATAATTATAGTATTATATCAGTTAATCAGACATGACGTATTGCTTCTAAAGTTTATTTTATTATTATTCACAAAATTGTTTGTAAACTGAGTGAAACATGGTTTTTCAGCCCAATTCAATACGCAGGTCAAATTTTAACAAAAAATTTAATTTGAGCATAGCATATGATATGGTAAAACGAGAAAAAAGTAGATTTTACAGACTTTTGAACTTTGGTGGCCAAAAGAGTAGCTCTTCAATTCAGAATAACAATAGCATGAATAGTCTGTACAACTTGACCATACAAATTGCAACCAGTTTCTTTTTTATTTTTAATTTTGGGTGTTATTACGAGTGTTGATATGTGTGTATATGATTATCAACCTGTCAACTAAATAAAAGACAATTTCCCTAATCGATTATCATTATTATTAATTAAGCATATTATCATTATTATTATGTATATGATGTTGGGCATCGTAACCAGCTTAATCTGGTACATCGGCCTTATATATGTGTGATATAATAAGCGTATCTTTTTCATAATGTACCAGTTCTTATCAATATTATTAACTAGCAGACTAACATTTACCAATAGTTATTACTGATGAGGATTATATAATTTACTAAATGTATTTTTGTATCTATAAAAAAAAATTTGTTAAAAAGACATATTATGGCATTTCTTAATTAAACGAAAAATCGTTTGTAAATATTTATGTTAGATTTTGACTGATTTTAAAAACCGATTCAAGTATTTTTTATTAATGTTCGTTGGCTCAATTGTAGCTTTTTTCATCAATTCTCTTTTTACACTTTTCAATAGTTTAATGATACTATCTAGGACTTGATATAAAAAGTTTTTTCATTAAATATACTTTATTAATCATCTAAATCAATTTCTAGTTCCATTTCAAAGTTTAAATATACCCCCATAGGTTTCAAAAGTTAATAGTTGTAAATTCATTAGTTAATTATCGACATATAAATTCACATACTTATTACAAAACAATTTTACATAAATCTTGGCGTCATTGATTGTAAATCTAGTTGATCTGATGATTTGATAATGACAAAATGCGTGATATGATTGAGATCTACAGCATGAATAAATTGATGATTATTATGATTTACATCAATGATTCGTGAATCCATATTTGGTCAATGTTGAATTAGGGAATATAATTCTTCATAATGCAGTTTGATGATTATTTTTGAAATAGGTAGTGATGAAAGTAAATGTGAAAATAATAAAAATACTATATAGTTTACTTTTTATATTTGTTTTTATTAAACTTCATTTAGTTTGTAAAAGTTATGAAACTATTATTTATATTTGATTTATCTGATCAATCAGTTAAGGCAACTTTGATATTGGATGTTTTTCCTTGTTGACTACTTTGACGTTGTTGAGCATTATTTATTTAAGCTTACAGTTCATTATTAATATAAGCCTCTGCTTCTTTGATATCAGGTTGTTCAGTATATTGAACCTTGAAGACTTTTTCTTCACTATTTTCAAGGACCTTCTTTGTTCGTGCTATAATTGTAAAAACTCAGAGGTAAAACTTGACTAGATCTGATTTACTTCACACTTGAACTGAATTTTTAAACTTGTCTTTATCAGCTGATACAGGAATGCATGATAGCAAAAAACATAGTGATGGTGTCTGTTGAGTAGAGAAAAGAAGCGGTACAAAATGTTTATTTGAAATTTTTTTTAGACTTGAGTGTTTCTTTCGCAGACAATAAAAATTCAATGTAATATCCCATTCGCACTATATATTCCCTATAGATTCACAGTATACTTTTGATCACTCATTTATAATTAATATACTATATCTAGAAATAACACAGTACATCTAACAAATTGACAGTTGCTACAGAGTCGTTGAATCTAAGAAAGTTGTATAGGTTGTCGAGATTAAAATCTGCTTTCTGTTCTACATTTGACTTGTCACTGCTAACTTTGTTCAAGGGTCTAAACATTTGATAATACATGTAGCCCTTGCTAAGTTTTCAAAATATTTCACATCACAAATGTCATTTAAATAAATTTTCAGAATATGGTCTTTATCATGACTTTTCTTCATTTGATGAGATATTTGAATTGTCCATACTATTCAAATCCTATGAATTTCATTGCTGAGATGAATCATTCAAATTATCCACTAAATATACACCACTTCCACTTTTTGAATTATAAATAGACACGTTTTACACTGATAAGCGTCACCTGAATTATCTGCTACTTTATTTTCAGAACAACAGTGATACTAAGTTTTTGTCACTGGCTTTATAGCAGGATTTTTATTGCTGTTCTTATGTTGTTTTTTATTCTACCCACAACAAACAGAACCAAACTTTTGTATAGCCTATAAAACAGAAGTAATCTTTCTGTCAAATACTTGCTATTATTCTTTCGCTGCGCCATCTATGAGACTCTTGAGTGAAACCAATGTTTAGTATTTCCGATATTTTTATGGTGAACGAATACTAATGATTATTAACAATTGTGTTGTATTGTCGCAAAAAATGCGAGTTGAGGCATATTTCTAGTACAATAATTAACATTGTGGTAAATTTTCACTGCATTCCGTTCATTATTGAAGGAGAAAAACGGGGACGAAGTAGGGCTGTTTTTTTGTATAGTAAAAGTACTATAAACATTAAAACTAATAGTTACGTTATGTTTTTCGCGAAAAGCCGACCAGAGGCATATTTCTAGAGCACTTATAAACATTCTGGTCAATTTTCACTCGATTTCATTTATTTTTGAGGGAGAAAAACGAGGACAAAAATTTTCCTGTCTTGATTTTTTTTTTTTTCATTGATCAAAAAAATAAGACCAGAGGCATAATTGTATCGATCTCCTGAATGTTGTTAGAAAATTTCAAGATGATTGATTCATTATTCGCTGAGAAAAACGAGGACAAAATATTTCAGTATCGAAGCGCGGTAGTTACCGACAGAGTGTGTATGCCCGGCCCTTAATGTGCTTCCAACCTAAAGAGGTGAAACAGTTTTGAGACCGCATGTTGGTTTTAGATGTAAACAATACAATATCTATGCCCTGCTGGGCTATCAACTTGGCTAGAGCATTAGTAACAATTTTAGCAAATCCTCGTCTGCTAAATTCATTCAACGTTTGTACATTGCCTAAACCTCCATACTCTGTTTGCAGAGCCCAAGATACTAATCGGTTATCTTCTTTGCGGAATAAACCGATTCCTTTATTAAGATTAATCATTTTGGAAATGAACATTGCAGATTTTTCTGGATTTTTTTTTACTTCATCCCGAGGCCATAGTTCATGAATCAAGTGTACATTTTCTTCTTTTAAAATTCTCAGTTCAAACCCTGGAGGAATGCTGAAGAAGAGCAAGGGGTATCATGAAATGAAAAGACGCCATTAGAATTACTACATTTAGTAATAGACAATTTGATTAATTACCTTACATCCACCGAAAGACAATCTTCTTTTGATTTATAATAATATTTGCAGTATCTGTGTGCCAAAATTTCCAAATTTATTGCTGTTCTGAGATGATTGGATACATCATCAATGGTGCTCAAAAAATTGTCTTGAACTGCCTGGAAAAAGACTTCTCGCTTCCAGTCGATGTATTCTGTATTTATAAGGCAATCGAATAATAATTTTTTATTTACAGGAAATGCGAATGCAAGCACATAATATATTGCGTACTAAAATGAATGAAAAACGAAGTTAAATATCAAAGAATGAATTAAAAGTTTTTATTTTTTCTTCAACTCACAGCTGATATACCAACAAACACTCCGGCATCATACTTTTTCTCCGGGCAGTATATTGCAATATTGATTTCTGGTTTTTTTTTTTTCCATCTAATGGCATTATCGATCCAATAATAATACTTGAATGAAAAATATAAACATTGAAAAATTAGGATAATAATTAAAAAAAAAAAACATTTCAATGTTCATACTTACATACGCATAATTTGGCCAATCTCTTTTTAGAGTATCTTTCAATAAAATCCATTGTTCGACTGGTAACGGTTGTAAAATATCTAAAATAAGTATTTTTCAAATACATATAGTTGAATGAACGATTAAATGATTTTTATAAACGTGAAAATTGATCTTCTAGTCAGCTCGCAGTTTCGTAACTATTCACAAAGTTCTTGACTTGTGTACATCTCAGTTTAACAGCTGCGGCTACTTTGGTGCATAATTTTATACGCAGGTAAGATCATTATAAATTGAAATTAAAATTTGTACATCTTACATTTTGATACTACTGATTATAAGTACCGACGTAAATAACGCGATTTAACCGATACGTCTGTACTTGACGCAGCTCAACAGTTATTTACCATGAATAATTTATTGTTGACGCGCATCGCAATGCCCATTTGGAACGACTCTTGAACTCAAGACTCATATAACATGTAATGCGTAATATACGGACAAGCTGTCAATTAAACTTTAAACTTGATTCGCTACGAATGAATCAAGCCAAGCCAAAAGGCTTATAATTTTTTTGCGGCAAAACAACGACACGATCAACCACGTGCGCGCAAGAAAGCGAGAGCGCGCGGGGTAGCGTAGAAATGAAATGAAGGAAAAAAATCATTGGCAATTGGCCACATGCAGAAAAATGTATGTATATATAAAAGAGAGCCCTGAGCAGTATGTCAGAAGAGTAACGACGACGATCTTTGCCAAGATTAAAGGAAACCGCGAGTGAAAAGAGGAGGCTCCGCACAGCATATAATAAGCGTCGTCGCGAATCGAGCAATCAGTTATGCTTAACGATATGCGCATTCCCAGTCGAGTGTAATTTACGTGCCTTACAAGTGCTATATACGAATGAGAGTCGACGAGAGTCAGTGTGTGTGTACGCGCGCGATGACAGTCTCTTGTGCGAGCGGCGCGATTCAGCTGATTTACTCGCACTGCCGCAGCCAGCCAGCCACGCGCTGCTTCCCTCGCGCTCGCCGTACTATACACTCCATACTTTGATTTCGTGCCGCACAAATCGATTCTCAACGAAGCGCTTGCAGAGCTGTATTAACGACTCCGCAACGATGCGGAGTCGTTCGCAAAACTTGCGAAATCTGCCATCGTCTTATATGCTTTTATACACGCGGTGCGCGCGAGCCCGGCATTCCTTCACTGTGTTTACAGTGTTAAATATCCAATGATTTTGTTTGCGGCTAAGAGTAATGTCGAGGAATGAAAATTCGAAACCTGCTGCTTTAATCTCAAAGCACATTGCAAAGCTTTGTAATATTTATTATCGGCATCTGCAACGTTCAACTTTCATCAATTTAAAAGAGAAGTTGCGCTGTAAGCTGTGTGCCGTGTGCACCAGCAAGAACCTATCAATCCTCGATGAATCAAAGAAAAATCAGTCGAGGCTCGTAACAAGTGGCAAGCGGAATTTTTATTTTTCATTTTTTTTTGTACCTTCTTGAATCCCGCGCTCGCTTTTTAATTTCCCTTCTGTATTCTTTTTGTCGAATCGGCGTGTGCTCGCAGTCGCATAAACCGCGTCGCTGCTACCACGTATAGGACTTGTGCGCGCAGTTCGCGGAGTAGGGAGTCGAGAGAAGTAGTGGTGTATGTTATTTGCCGTGCGCACGACCGAGAGAATGGGCGCATGGAAACTGGTTTTCTTTGCACGAGGCACGACCGACACAACGACGACGACGTCGGTATACGTTTATGTGTGTACGCGTGCAAAATGCGGCCACTATATGCGCTGCTGTATATCCTCGGTTGTATGTGTGGTGTATGTGTGTGTACGCGCGTGGCAGTCGCGCGCGTGTGTCACGTGTGCGACGTCTCCTCTCCACCGGGAAACAGGAGTGGAGAAGAGGCGAAGGTATTAAACTACATGCCTCACTTAATGCGTTTGTGTGTGCCCGTGTACATGCGACTACGTGTACACTCCATGTATTTATATAGATTGCCTACCTATACTACTGGCGTACTACTAGTTACTATACTACTCCTCAATTTTCTGCGCATACAAATGTATATGAGGTATGCGAGCTTGAGTACGTCTCCGACAACTACGCGCGTAGTATTCCGGAGAATGTAATCGTTATAAAAGCTTGAAATTTTTTTTACGGTTGAAAATTTATGTAAGGATGTAGCTATGTCAACAATGTTTATATGGATGTATTTACAACAAAATTGCATTTAACCAGAAGATATTTCTTTTACGTTTTTGAAATTTTATTTCACACTGTTATACTTTACCGAGCAGACAATCGCATATACTCGTAAATTATGATAAAAAAAAGTAACAATAAAATTATTTTTACTGAACACGAAATTATTGGATAAGATATAAAAATAAAAAGGTTGAAGCTAGCCGTTACTTTTACAGCTTACAATAATGCGAGGTATATTATAAACGCGGATAATATAAATCTTTGCAGCTGCAGTTTTGAGAATGGTAAAAGCATTCTATATCACCTCTGTTAAAGCAATTGTGATGTTTTTAACGCATATAAAAGTTTTCTTTTTTTTTCGTTTTTAATGTATACCGTATAAGACACGTATGTATTGCCACGGTTATAATATCTCTCAAACACGCGTTTCATTTCACCGATTCTAATTTCGATATGATTTTATTTTTTCAAATAATAACAATAACAACAATAAGAGCGTCCCTCGCAATGTGCAAGTCCGTGTGTGTCTGTACGCGCAGTGCATGCTTGATACCCCTAATAATAGCTGGTCCAGCGGTGTAACGAAATAATGTACATCTCGTGCAAATACTGCGTATGTGATATGAATATTCATGAGAGCTGGTCTGGGCTGCGCGGGAACATTACAGCAACTCGCGTGTAAGCATATTTAAATCTGCGTTCAAGACCTCTTTCGTAAATTTTTTAAACGTTCAGCACGCGATTTGAGATCTCTTTTTGTTCATTTTTAACGAATCTTTGTCGATGAAATGAAAAAAAAAGTTTGTAACATACAGCAAGTATTGAAGCGAATCACTATTGCAAATATAAAGTCGGAATGCGGGGGTCTTGAAATTAATTTCCTCTTTTATCAGATTAATAATATAGATTATTGGCAAGCACGTTAACTCTTTTACTTCGTATAGGAGTTTGGAAAATACAGTGATATATCTTACTTTAAAATGCGTAATCATGCTTACTTTATTCTTTTCAATATTTTTCGGAGCCTTATACAAATTGGGAGTACTGTCACGGTTGTCATAGAATCATCACTTGAATAGCTACGTACGCTTGCGTAAATATTGAAATTACAAATAAATTAAAATAAGCTACCGAAGTGCACGATATTTATAGCTATAGCTGGTTCAAACTTGAATAAAACTTTAAAGTTTCAATTTTAAAAAAAACTTATTTAAATTCAAACAGTCAAGGCGACATATATATCAAAGTCAAACAAAGTTTTTTTTCAAAAATACAATACATTTTTATTTTCATATTAACACATAGTATATCATTATCATTCGAAAAAATAATTCCGCACAAATTTAGTTTAATCTGGTAAGTTGTTGCGCGTGCTATCAAACAACGACATTATTGCTCATAATCACGATATCTATCCATGATTTTCGTTTTTCATTCTGACGAAGCATTCGAGGTCGTTGTGCGTACGACACTAAATTTATCTCTGCGAAGGTTCTGCGAGCTAATCAATTTTCATTTATACTTTATCAAACATCCCGTGACTTTGCGTTTCTTTTCAGGCTACTTTGTGCAATACAAGAGAGTTTCGAATATTTTTTCAAGCGTCCCCATACAAATATAATTTACATCGTACATAAAAATATTAATTTTTCGTAAATATTATTTAGCTCGTCCGGAAATTTAAATTTTCCCCTGCAGTAGCATTAACAAACTTTAGCGCTTGAGTTGTGACAATTATATCCGCGCGCAGCCTTTAATTTAAATTTTCAAGCATCTCGCGAAGGGGCGTAAAATACATTTTGATGGCATTATATACCAGGCAATACGAATCCGAGTTGTCTTTTTTTCTCACAGAATCCGAAATGAATTTCGAAGCTCGGCTCTGTTTTTTAATCCTTCTTTTTTTATATACAGGATACAGAAGGCACGTTCAGCAGCCGAATATAAAAATTTAAAACTCATTCGATATCCGAGAGGCGATCTTTTGCTCTCTCTCGCTCTCTCTCTCTGGGCAAAAAGTATCAAGTGTGAAAAAAAGCCGCGATAAATCCCGAAGAATTCTCACCTGGCACACGATTAACAGCCATCAACGATCGATGATGATGATGATGATCCGCACACGCGCTCAGGGGGGGAAGAGGAGGATTTAACATCCCATATAACGTGCCTCGGCACACGATCCTACCTATATTTCGAATCGTATACCGTACAGCCTCCGGGCTTTCCAGCACTTTTAACCACACTTGTACGCAAAGTTTTGCGCTCTCTTCGCCGGAATATGTATATAAAAAAAGTGATATGCGCATGCGAGATGGCGCACCGACTGCTCTGCGCGCGACGACGACGACGCTGCTGCTGTTGCTCGACGATCTTGCCCCCGCTGCTGCTGGTTATTGCTCGGGGCTATCTAATCTACATATATCGGTTTACTAAACAAATCTTACTGGCGGCTTTTTCGAAAGCTATATCTGTCGACGGAGGTGTATAGGTATAAGAAACGTGCCATTAAAACACGGGCGCACACGTGCTCGTATAAGAACTGCTCACACACATATAAGATTGCGTCGTGCGCGTCTCATCGATTAGGTGTTGAGTTTCAAGATCGAGATCTCTGCTGGGCATATATAGGTTTGGCCTTGCCAACTACCAGCTTCCCACTTGATAACGAGGTGTGAACGCAATGCTACATTACAAAAATAAGATCTGCAGGTGTGCTGCTGCTGCTCCAGTGTCAGAAAGTCTCGGGTATATCTTTTAAATATAGACCTGTCTTTTTATTTATTTATACATAGACAGAAAAAACGGTAGGCGTATATGTGTGAAAGAAGCCGATAGTTTGTCTTTTAATACGTACTTGCAAACGGACGGATTTCATTTCGCATTGAGTATATAGCGCGCGTGAATATACATGATTATTAGCGAGCTACAAATCAAATTGATCGAGTTCTCGAGCTGCTGCTGCTGCTGCTGCACACGATGTGATAAGATCTTTCTTTTTTGCGTGTCGGTTGATTGGAGGTGCCAATGTATGTGCAAATAAGTAGTCGTTTATTTTATTTAAAAGTTTTCATTACATACGTACGTGTGCAGATTCTCCGCTCGCATTATTCGCACCGAGGATATACGTTTGATGTTTGCTGTATACTCTCGAAATTACAATTTCTTTGACGGCTGTAATAATTATTCGATGGACATTTAATTGACCTTTTTCCCGTTGTAATTATCGCACAATCAAATTGCTGGTACTCGAAAGTTATGAAAGGTAAAAAATGGCCAATTATGAATCTTTATCATATTAAAAATTTTTTTGCACTTCTTCTTTCAATTATAGGAGACTACGCAACTTTAGCTTCAAGTGACAAAATCGTCACCCAGGCGACGCGACAACCCTTCAATCATTTACCGATTTCTATACTCCACGTGCACCCAAAATTACACGAAGAGCATATAAAATTCATGAACGTGTCATTACAGACGACTTTCCATGTATAATGCAAAATTCCTATCACGTACGGAAGTTGCCGCAGTAGCTCGATTCTGTATATCACTATGGAGTACGGGGCAACGTCGCCAACCAGACACCTGTGTGAGTGTATCGAATACACAAAAAGTTGGATACCCAACTATCTTCTCTCTCCTTCTCCCCTCTCCCTCGCGCTTCCCTCGAGATCATCGTTTTTGCTTTGAATTAAGGGGGGCCCTTTTCTAAAACCAACACGTAATTATCCGTGTGCACGAGCAAACGTCGACTCTTATATTTTTAGGCTATAATTTTGTCCCGCGTGCATGCGAATATAGGTAGCTACTTACCTTCGCGCCTTTCTCGTGAATTCAAACGTCTCAGCTCGGCGATTTTCACTCCTTTAGCGTGAATAAGAGCTATATAAAGCGATGCTCCTTAGTGTTCCTTTTTGCTCCGCTAAATCAGCCACTATAATGAGGATTCTAGAACCAGACCGACTCGATCATATAACGATGAGATTTCGACGAATTCCTAAATTCATCGTAAGTGGAATTTTGTCAACTCGATGGCTTGATCGAAAATTATTACTGAAAAATCTTCCAGCTCTCGCAAAAAATTACGACAGATTAATCATAAAGTTGGGAAGATAATTCGATAGTGATTTTAGCGATTGATTATTACTTAATAAAACAAATATTTGTTCAAGGGACTGAAATAACAAGCTACTAGCTGTTCCATATCATGTTTCACTAGAAATATCATGAAACTAAAGTAAATTTTGCTTCGACTCAACTCTTGAGGTTTCTTCGTTTCTAGTTTTAAGTAATTGCAAACAATTTTGTTCTAGAGGGTAAGAAAAGCTTCGTTGCTCGTACAAGTTTTTGTTTTTTTTAAGTTTAGTCACACCGACACAACTGTTATTTCATTTGAAAAAAATATATATAAAATACGAATAATTATGAGGATTTAAAAAATTAACAATGATGCAATTGTACATATTATCAAAAAAGCATGTTTGCCAATACCAATGTTTTTAGTGTACTTTGGGTGTACTCAAAGATCATTCGCTTACCTGTTACCTGATATTTACTCGAGTCGAGTGGCGGCGTGAGCCGTCTGTGTGTTATGAATATATTCCTTGGAAATGCATATTACTCGAAATGAAGTAAAAACACGCAGTTTTACTTTGCGATTATTGTTTTTAAAGGTTGAAACTACAAAAAAATTATGCTCACCTACCACCTAATAGTTTTCAGAAAAAATAACCGAGTGTAATAAAGTATCGGGATTATTATTATTTTCTCGAGATTCTGCCTCGAAATAAGTGAATGAGAAAATTATGCGAATCGAAGTATACCACACAGCGGAAGATCTTGTATTCAGGTAAAATTTCATAAGAATTTTCATTTACTTGTGAAATTTTCACAGTCAAGTGAGAGAACACGCGGAGGCAGCTGAGACTTTATCTTCATTTAAAAACATCTTTATATGCATTATCGATCAGTCAGTGTCGGCGATGTGCAAATTTTTTTCCACCTCGTGGCACAAAAGTGAAAAATCGAAGGTAAAATAAAAAATCGTGAATGCATAAGCAAATAACCAACAACTAAAAAAAAACTATCCAAGTATAAGGTAAACAGTTTACGATGATTTTATACATAAATGCATGCACGTCATTATTCATAATGATCTTATGTTGCTTAAAACGCATTTATAATATACATGTTCAACAAACACACACACATGCGCTTCAGCATACGAGCACGAGAGATCGAGTTTTACGAAAATATTTGTAAACCAAATGCGCTGAGAGCAGCAGTGTCCAAGCATCAGCAGTCCCTTAACGACTCTCTGCGCCAGGCCCACACTGCGCTCAAGATAAATAAAATAAAAGTAAAAAAGGAAGACGACGCGCGCGCGCGCGCGCTCGCAATCAACCAGTAGTTCGGTCCGGCGCGATGAGCTTGCACGACGAGCTGCTACGTGTGTGCTGATGCACCGCACCGCAGGTGATTCCACTGACACCCTAAGTAGCGTAGACGACACGGGCAAAAACAAATAATAATTCGGGGCCTGCATTTTTTTTAAAAATGGCCTCGCGCTGTCGTCTCTCATCGAAGTCGCGTATACATATAGCCCCATCGTCTTCTTTTTAAAACGCACATCAATCCTCCCGTGGGGGGGAAGAAGAAAGCGAAGAACGGGAGGTAGACCGACCGACGAGAGAGGGAGAGAAAGAGAGAGAGAGAGGTAGTGTACGAAGTCGAAAATAGATTACAGGGCAGACCGAAGCCGTCGTATTACGGTGTTGGTTTTCGAGCCTTTTGTGTTAAAAAGACACGTGTAATCATCTCGCTGCGCCTGTGCCTGCGTATATGCATAAAAAACTATCTCTGGTCTCAACCAGAATATAAAAGTCCAACAAGCAGCAGACGCGCGAGCGAGCTGACGCTGCTGCTGCTGCTCCGGGGCACATTTTATGTTCACCTTCCTTCTGGGACTCGGGCGGACTCGGAGCACACGGCCGGCAGCAGCAGCAGCAGCAGCAGCAGGTTTAGGCGCGTCGTTATATTATACCAAAAGTTTGGTATGTTCTCGATTCATAAGCGAGAACATATTATTTGCATTGAGTTTTGCCTAACTAGTTTGAGGCAACTTTGCACAAAAACATACACGACGTTTCATTTTGATTGCCAGTCTCTGTTATGAGTGGCAAGTTAATTAATTGCTTTTATTCATTGTTAATTTATTTTACTTATACACTGCATTATAGCAAAATATGTGTATGTAAATATTGCCGTTTCTATAATTTTTTACTTAGCGTAAAAGGACGAAAAAATATTACGGACAGCGGAGTTTTTTTCTATCCTTCACTCGAGTATTTGAGATAATTTGCAGTTACGTTTTTTGGGGAAGTTTGTCACTTTTCTCAAGCCATTAACGAGTTTTTTTATTGTAAAACCCATAGGCAGGTGCGCGCCCTGCGAAGATGCAGCAGAGAAGTTTCTATTTTTTCAAAAAGAGACCCCGAGTATATCATACAGACTGATTTCAATCTTGCAAAAGGCATGGCCAAGGTACATTTTTTCAGTTCATTATACTCGTACAAGCGTGATGATTAATCACCGTTCGCGGCTCACAAATTTTTTATTTGTACAAAAAACCAGTGGCACATCGAAATCAGCACACAGGCCCGCGTATTATGATCTTATGGACACAGCAAATACGTCGCTAATTCATTTTTGGCCCCGAAAGCGCATACGATACACACTGTTGACATTTGGGCTCTTTCGCACCTCGTCGAACATCTTCAAGTCGCGCGCACGCAAGTATTATATCGCGAGAGACGTGCACCTGTGTATTATATAAAAGGGACCAGAGACGACTGCCGCGGCGGCAGTGACACGCCGAGCGGAAGCTCCGAAACAAGTCTCACGGTAATTTGCTGAAAATTGACTGCTTCTTGACTGATCGTATCGGCTTTGCATGCAAACGCACTACATATACCACTACGCTGCGCGAGTGAGCTTTGAGAATTGATTATATTATTTTTTTTTCTTCATCCTCACGGAATTGAGTCGATTGGCCAATTTATATAATAGGGGCATGGTGATTAAACAGAACTGCGTGAGTGTGTGCGTAAGAAGAGTTTTATACCACAGGAAGTAATTATTTCGCACATAAATCAACATTGCTTCTTGATAAAATCTATGATTTCATAGTTTTGAAGAAGAAACACGATCATCGAATAATTTTAACCTGATCAGTCCGCTTGAAAAATTGTTTATCGCTTATTAAAAATGTTAGCACAGAGCGGTTGCTCTGAAAAGTGTAGAACTAACACGCTCGTTTCTTTTGGTGGCGATCGAACACATCAACTCCTGAGGTATCCGTGAACATGATATTCAGTGATTGATTAATATTAAAATGCCAACTCGCGAGTTTAGAATTTCATGCTTTATCGTGAAAACGTGTCTCTCTCCACTCTTATTCATTATATTGCTAAGCTCGTACACAATCATCGAACTTTAATAAAATTATGGCTAATTTATAATTTAAACAAAATAAATTCATGGGCACGTCATACTTAAAGAGTTTTTATCACGTTTGGCAAGAAAATTATCCACTTAGGCATTGAATTTTTGTAAATAAAAATGTTTACAACATTTAAACTTTAGGGTCTGTTTCACATCTTTTCTGGACACTATGAATTTTGTGAAGTACGAATAATAATTATAGATTCTACAGGCTAGCAGAATAAGCGTTAACGCGTGAGCAACCCTTGATATTTATGCTGCTATAATTTATATTTATTTATGAGTATTTCAACTCAAAATCTAAGTTTTATTGAAATCAAGGCATTTTCTTGCCGCTGCTACCGTGAATTATGTATCATAAAATACAAAAATAATAACAGGAAATAGTGCAAGTAAATGTTGCACACTAATTTAAGTTTACTGGAAGGTTTTGAAGACGTCTACTACAAAATGAATGACTACTCTGGTTTGAATATTCATTGTAAAACCGTAAATGTACTTGGAACTTTGAATGAGAGCATTGAATGTCTTGAAGCCATAACAATAAAAAATTTTCAGCACTCGAAGGGCAAGAGCATATTAAAGGGTGTTTGTTTGCATAGGATTTTATCCAGCGTCAATACTTGAAAACCTTCAATTTTCAAAACGATTTGCTTAACCCATACGCAACTGCCCATTTTTAAAAGTCTACTTTGAAAAGATCTGAAGCTCACATGATAAAGATCCATAAAATTTCATTCGCAACATAAGACTATTTTTTTTATTCTCATCGTTAAAATGATAAGTACAGTAGTACGTATAGATTAACTAGGCGCAAACCCTTCTATCGAGTTATTATATGCATTGAAAAATTCGTTTTCTAAGTTTTTATCTAAATTAATGAACAAAATAATATTCATAAGTTAAGTGAGACCGAAATAATGTCAGGGCCAATTAATAATTATTGAATAGAAATTTGACTTATAAGATTATTTTCACTTAGCCGCTTGCAGATTTACAGATAAAAGTACTCGCCATCTAGTGGTGAAAAAATAAATTAGTTACTTTTTTATCAAATTATTGAAATTTGAGAATAGAATTAAATCTTTATCGTTATTTTTGTATAAAAATAATGCTTACATTTCCATTAAATAAAACCCAGTATCGGCTGCTTTAATTTTAATGTCTGACCTCACATTAAATTTGCATTAAATTAAAGGTTTTTTTAGCAGTGGAGGACACAAGCGAAGGGAGTAAATCTCGATAGGCATTATACAATTCGAGCTTAAGTAACTGCAGCACAGTCTGTACGTCGGAGTGCAGTGCGGCGAAATCCAAAGCTTACGGCGGATAATCCCTATACGCAATATAGCAGGCAACCTCTATGATCGATGACGACGACTTTGTTAGTCGAGTAGTACTAGTGGTCCATGTCAAAGTACAGCCTCGGCTTCGTCGTGTAATTAAGCAGCCGATCGCTAATGGAGCTTGAGTGGTCGGCGTCAATCTTCAAGCGCACGCATACACACACACACCAGCGGCGGCTTTCTGATATATCGCTAATAGCACCGACGACGCCTAAGTTTCTGATATTTTGGTTCGATGCATCACAATGCAAGTGGTAAACGACGACGTTTAATGCGTCAAGTCGGCGGCGGCGAGGCTCTCTGCTGTCGAGATTCTATAATGAGTCGGTGCTTCGTCGCGAGAGTTCCGATGATTTTGCAAATCGCTCGCCCGCGAGAGTACTTATTATCAAGCTCGACGCGAGCCCAAACAATTATAATTTCTTCTGGCAAAAAATTCCATGACTTGGTACATCTGGTATATTCAGTGGCGCGCGAGCAGGTCCTATCGTGCCGAGAAAAAAATGCGCACGTATCTAATGCACACGCGCACGTGCTTGCATGCAAGCTGACACGTTGCTCGCGCTTGAAAAGAAATAAAGTGTACCGTGCAGCAAAAACGCGTACATAAGGAGTCCATCTCGCGAGCTCGACGTAGACTCCGCGCGTAGATGCGCGTCAAAAGCGACGATAAATCTCGCGTCGACTGCCACTCGCGGGTTTTGGAGCTGCAGTGGCTGGAATGCGTGTCCCTTTTGGCACACCTTGCGTAAAAACAACGAACATAATATACGTAACGAACGTGACGCCTGTACGTATATAATACGAATCCTATCCGTATCGCGTATACGCGTATATGAAAGCCAAGAGAAGGAGAGAGTGAGAAAGAGAGAACACGCGCACACCTCTCTTCCCTGCGTGTCTGCGTCGCGAGAATACAGAAATTTGCTCTTTCTGGAATTCGCTTGGCTGTACGTGCAGGTGCAGCTTTTTAAAAGTACAGTCAGTCATCTCGATGAATGAATTTCAGCCTGAGACTCGAGTGTCGCTTCGCGTTACTCGTGTAAGAGGTGACGCGATTCGAGTGAAAGAAAACTTGGGTTAATTGACGATAAACAACAATTTTTCTCGCTAATTGTGAGTATGGCAAACCTCGAAACGACATGTGCAGGTACAATCTTTAAAATTATATTTACGGGCTTCTAACATTTTGATGGAAAAAGTTCATTATTTTGTGTTGTTTCTTTGTGCTAAAAGTAATGAACTGAATGAGATTTAAACTGTTTTTATAGAAATATCAATGGAATTCTTAATTAGGTTTATAGTTTTTATACCACTGAACTATTTTTCAACTCCTTGAACTTTTCAATCAAGGTAGCTTTTATCAAGTTCAAATAATGAATAATGTTGACCTCAACTATTTTTCCTTATATAAAAATAATTTAAAAATAAATTATTGCTACGAATGGAAGTGCGGCCATCTTTGCAATCTAGCGGTCACGTATACTCGTATAGGTGAAAAATCAATTTAATTTTTTTCTCGAGTGCAGTGTATATATAACGTGAAGAATTGAAGTTGAGAAATGATTGAATTGGCCTTTTGAGTTGCTTGTACAATTTGAACTGTACACAAACTTCGAAATGAAAAGAAAAAACGAAAAGTGAGTAAGTATTGGATGAAGACAAGTAGCGTGGAAGCATAATATCTTAAGCGTAATGTACTATTTGCAACGCTCATTTATTTTAACAATTAATTTTGAATGAAAACGTGTGTTTGAGTGTATAAAATTTAACAAACTCTCAAAAACTAATTTCAAACTTAATTTAAATACAGAATAATATAAATATTCATTTATTGCAATAATTCACAATTATTGCGAATGATTTCTACTCGTTGAACATCTATCAACAAATTTTTATAATTTAAAAAAAAATTAACTAACAAAAATAAAAAATTGTAAAATCTTTCTGTGAAAATGTAAAACTCTCAGCCTAATTAACCTTTGCTAAAACGTTTAACTGGTAAACCACTAGTTTTGGGTATAGTGCTTTGTATGTGCGCATACTTTGGATTTGGTTTGGGTAAGTGCGATTTAGTCGTCTCGCTGATGATCACATTAGCCACCGACGACTTGATATGATTATTATTGACCTCGTGCAGAGTGCCGAGGCTCATCGAGCGATTCGCCGATTTCGTTATCGACTTGGACGCGCTAGTTGGCGGCGGCGCTGGCGGTTTCTTCGTCGCCGACGACGTTGACAGTGTCGGGGTCGAGGCCAAGTTGGGCCGCGTAGTGGTCGGAGTCACCGGGAACTCTTCCTGATTATGTAAGAGGGACAGACGTCGCTGGTGGGCTCGGTGAATGGTGCGCATCGACGTGGACGACGGAGCCGCGGCCAACGAGTGGCGACGCTTTTCTGCCGAGCGCCTCGTTATAGGTGGCATATCCATTATTACCGATAATCTTCTATTCGGTATGTTTGGACGCAGCATCTGTACGCACACGAATTACGTTAAATGTTCTGCTCAGTCGGGCTGTTAGTAGCCAACCATCTTGTTTACAAACAACGAGGTTATTAATAAATTTAACACTCTCATTTTTACCTCTCGAATCTCTTCGATGGTGCTCTCAGCTGTCTTTATTTGTAAACGTGCCTCTTCGACTTTATTGTAGATATCGACTGCGTCGCGTACATCTGTGGGCCCTTCGGGTGCTCCCTGCGACGGTTCGGAGTTTTGAACATTTTCCGACTTTTGCTCTTCTTCGGGACCTTTCAACGTCTCTTCAGCTTTATTTTCGCTGTTTTGCTGGAAAAATTTCATGCAATCAAAATGTTTCGATGATACTCGTTTAGATTAATTTTAAGATTTTTTTTCATTTTCATACGCCTATTCTATATTACCGAATTATCACTCGATTCCGTGCCTTTGTTTTCTTCAGCTTCTTCTATATTGTCGGGATTATCATCGATTTGATCATGTATTTTACAAACATTTGGCAAGTTATTGGGAATATACTTGAGATGTGATGGCCTGAAATTTAAAACGGTCGCTTTAATGTAAAACTACCAAAAGCGTCGAAATTATAATATAAATTTCACGAAATTATAACGAACAATGGAAGCAATCCAACTCGATAGCTGTTGTTAAAATTATAATCCATTTTTAAAACATCAGGCGCATCGGGGGTTGTAATTATAATGTCGTTTGCCGGAGTCTTCAATGAAGCCTCATCGACTGTTTGCAAATTGATGTCGAGGGTTTCTCGCAGAGTGTCGTGTATCAAATCTAATATTTGTTGATTTGACAAACGCTTATCCGGTGTTTTCTCCTAAAAAACAAATATTGAATAACTTATTCAAGCCCTGATTCAATTTGCGGTTATTATTAATGAGATAGTAAGCAAATATTTACATCGATGGACTTTTTTAGAGCTGCGTATCGCAGCAGAAGAGACGAAAAATCACGTTTGAACTCGGTCATTATCACTATTTCACCAGTAATACTTTCAATCTCTGACCAAGTTAAATTGCGGGCTGAATATATTAGTTTAGTTTTCTCAATCAGATTAATATGCACACAAATGTATCGATAAACACAAAATTTAACACAAAATTAAATTATTTTCACATAAATTTCCAATAGATTTGATCAATTCAAAATACACTTTCACATATTATTTTAATTATAGCGTCAATGAACTGTTTCACAAAACAAAATTGTAGGCCTACAAAAATGTAAAAATTAATTTATAAATCTTATCAAAAAATTATACGCTACAAATAATATCATGAACACTAAGAAAAATATATATGTTTACTCATTTTCCACAGTATGCCTGATTGGGTCATTCTCTGACCAATATCGTTCAACAACTGAATGAATTAGTGTAGGGATATTATTACTTAAACCAAACGGTCGACTAGTCAACAAACGCAAAAACGTAGCAGAATCTAATTATTCTTACGAAAGTCGTAACACACATTTCCAATGCTATTGGCAATTTGTTTTTATTTTGAAAAATCATCTCTTCACGTTAAAACAGATCAAATTTTTATACAAGCTCTTTTCGTACACAACAAGCACGATTCGGCCTCGATGAAAATTGTTTTCAACTATTTTCTTAAAACAATGCGATGGCCCGGCGATCGTAGAATTCGTTCGCGTGATTGATCGATTGACACGACAACTTCGCCAAGCTATCGTCTATCGTGTCGCCTATGCTCGTGTAACAATAGACACAGCCGACCAAGGTACCGCTCAGATGGCCCAGTAGCGACGAATTCGGCACGAGCACGTGTATCAGCACGAGCTCCATCCAGACGGAAAACTTGCTGGGCACTCGAAAGCCGCCGACCTCGGTGGGTCTGTCCTCGCTCTCGCACACGAGCACCACCTTCAAAGCGAACAGAATCGCCGAGAATCCGATGGCGCACACGTGGTAATGAAAATAGTTGTTGGTCAGTTTGGTGAGTGCGTAGCCGAGACAGACGTACATAGAGCCGCAGCCCACGGCGAACAAGCCAAGCAGCAAGGCGAAATTCAGCGAGCCGTAGATCGGCTCGAGACTCGAGCCCTTGATCACGAACGATACCATGTTGTAGTAGAGATGTATGTCGGAGCCATGCTCGAAGTTGGACAGAAATAAGGAGCGCCACTTTTTGTAGACTATGATGCGCGAGGCCGAGATGCACACGTCCTCGGGGTTCCACTTGACTTTGATCACGCCGGCGTACAATAGGCTCTGGGCCAAGACCCCGAGCAGGGTGGTGATCGGAATGTTATCTATACCGAAATTTATAACCTGCAAAGCCAGTAGGATGAGTCCAGTCTCTAGTCCTGGCTGTCTTCTTCGGATCATTCTCATTGGGATAGGTCAAAGTGATTTGTCGCCATCGGAAGCAATAATAAGCTGAGCGAATCTTCATCTTCTTCATGTTCGAGTATTACCATATCATATCTAAGAGTGTAAGTTTTTTCTTACTTGGAGCAGTGAATATTTAAAACTTGATTGAAAAATATGTCATACGTACCTGGTTTTATTTTTATTCGACAATGATTCTCATCCTCTCGTTTAAAAAATGAATTAAATATGATATTGAAACAACATACACGTACATTTTAATTAAAACATTTCACTTTGATTAAATTGTTAGGTTAAGTTAAAGCACATGGAATTTTGCAATTGAATCGACTGCAAGTTGGGTTTACAATACACGATGTTTTGCCTTGTTCAAAAACCAAAACAACAACGTACGGTGTGTTGATAAAAATACACGGAACTTTTAAATTTGTTCTCACGTTATTGACTCGATGAAATTTTCATAAAGGACTCGAAAAATTGCCAAACAAAAAGGAATCTTCGAGTGAAACTGATCCAGTCGAGATTTATGATCACGTCCTCGTATCTCGCGTCTCGTGCGAGCAGCAATATCTGCACAGGATAGCAGCAGAGCTGATGCGCCCCGAATACGCGCTTAATTGAAAGAGAAAGTTTTGAACTTAACGCGCTCCGCACGCACGTGAGCTTATTGTGTACCTGTGTATATAATATGTGCGCACACGTACACACCACATATGTACGTATCAGCTTAGCACCAGAAGCTTACGAGCTTAAGTGGACTAAAAATGTCTTTTTCAATGGGATATCATTCCCATTTTCACTGCGAAGGTTCACTCGGCACATTAAGTGCGAGCAGGGGCAGGTGAAATACAGGACGATGGAATACGATGGTATACACAAGGACTCCAACGTGCGGCGTCAAGTTGCCCGCGCGCTCGGGCAAAAAGCATCAGATTTATGCCTTTAAACGAAAATCTCACGTACGCTACATAACACACTCATGCGTATATACTGGCGTCGTTTTTTTTGCTGCCCTTATTTGTCCCTTTCACTTGTCGTTTTAGAGCAGCGCAGCGAGAGACGCGAGCGAGCGATTGTAATTACAGCATATGTATAGTCGTCGTTCGGAAATTGTGCAAATACCGTATACGCGCGTACGGCGCGCGAACTGGGTCAATTACTCGGGTGCGAAGAGTCGGTGTCTGAAATGAGATACTCTCGCGAGTCGAGTGCCGAGTATAGTGGTACGTTTGCAAGTGCGTATGCGTGTGTGTCTTGTGCGTGCGTAAGTTTCTTGGTACACGCGTTACACACTCTGGCTACTGTCGATGCTGCTGCGGATGCTGCTGCTGCTGCTGCGCACGATGGTCAGAAGAATTGTGTGTACAAAAAGACACACGGTGCGTGTGTGCAGTGCAGCTCTCTTTCTTATTTTCCCTGACAGTGACTCAATTAAATCCAGTTCAACGATTACGTACACGCAAGTTTATTAGTACCTCGCGCGCGCGCGGAATACCGCGGCAGAACGGCAGAGCCAATGACGGTACTCTCGAGCGTGCAGCGCGCGGTTATAACGAGAAAGCAAACGAATCGATCTTTTCCTTCTGGGCTGAAATTACTATCGATTGCCCAGTATTATAGCATAACGCAGGCTGCTGGGATAACGTTTATGTCTTCATTTATTTAGCCAAATGCTCCCGTTTAATATCGCTTTGACACTTTGGCACCGCGGCACACCAGTTCACGCAGCGAACCTGTGTTTATTTTCATGAATACATATTGTGCGTACGCTCATAATACGCGTATACGTACACACACGCGTGCACAGCATGTACCGTAAGCTATAAGGACGACCCAATAATATAATTTTCTGTTTATCCTTTAATACCCTGTAACATGAATTTTGAGAGAAATCGTTACCCGAAAAAAAATCGGTAATTCAATATCATATTTTTTATCGTATAAAATAAGTATACCCTTGTGTGGTTCGATTATACGATTCGATGCATCTCGAATGTTGTTTTTACCGAATTTAAAGTGTCGTTTCTTGTTCTTTTATTTGTTACTCTGAACAATATTAAAAGATATTGCGTTTCATAAAAGAAAAACGCGTAATTGAAGTCACGTAAAGGGTAAAATTTTGAAACAATTCATAACCACTGCCGATAAATCAGCACCGAAAGTTTTTTATGTATAGGAGTTAAAAAAATGCAATAAATTTTCCTTTCAACCTATTTAAAAAAAGGAGAAAAGGAGACAGATAATCGCGTTGAAAATTATATGCGTAAAATACTTGAAGATGGATGAAAGGAGGATAAATGGATAGCCGTTAGTAGTTCGTACTTCGGATAACGCACTTTGCTTTTTTGCTCGATTTTTTTTCGTGATTGAGCGATTGCTCGAAATTCAAGCGCTGTTAAAAAGAATTCTTTTTTTAGTACGTAATAGAGGAACTGTTGCAGCTGAGCTAAAAATCAAACTCAAGCGCAATTTTGAAAATATTCTTGAAACTTTTGATTTTTTATGCTGTTTGCACACAAAGTGTACGGACAAGGCTCACCACAGATACAGCTCAAAAGCTGTATTACAATGAAAAATTTTAATTGTTGAGTCTTAAAAATAATAAAAGGGGATTATAGAAAAAATTGAATAAAAATTTTTTAATTTTAAGCCCTTTTTTGAGCCTTTAATGCGCAAGCTGAAAATCGTATCAAATCAGCTGCTACTGCTGATTATCCAAGTTTTCTCCTGACTTAGTTTAACTTTTTGAGATAGTACATGACATTTCACTTAGAAATTTGAATACTCTTACATTCATGAGAACATAGATGGCACTCGTACTATTTAACAAGCAGACATGGTTCGTGATGTCAAAACCTGTCAGAAAAGTTTTGCAATCGGTGGTGGACTTTATAATTAATTACGAAAATGAGAAAAGTAATTTTTTTGGAGCATGCCGATATTTTGAGAAACATTTCATATCAATAAATGTAAAAGTAGTCTCGAAGATGTATCGTGCTTTTATGAAATATTGACAGCTCGACGTGCGATAACTGCGCTGCATGTACATTTGCGTTCTTTTACTTTCGACCACTTTCAAGCAAATCAAATCAGTTCAAGCTTTACGATAGCGTGATCAAAATGAGTTGAGTGTAATACATATTTTTCAAAGTATACCGTAACCGAAATTTACTTAAATAATAATAACTGTGTGAAAAAGTTTTATGAGGTGAATAAAAAAACTGTTAAGATGTGATCGGCTTTTAAGAGTTTCATTAGTTTTAATGTCGACTCTCGATTACTTGTCCGAAAAATGACGGGAAAGTAGGGGAACGTTTATTATATGTGGATGGACTATAATAATCAGTATGGTAAATTTTAGTTTTCATAGACGCTAATAAAATCCACGAATGATTTGAATGCCTTCAATTCTCATCAATTTTAATATTAAAAAAATCATCCCGATACTTTTTACATTATTTCACGAGAACGTTCGAGTTTTGCGATATCTTGTAAACATGTCTGTAAATGCGAGTGTTGATACCTTCGCTTCTCATATCTTTGTCATACACACATACGTCAAATTCTCCGAGCGGCATTTTATGTTTGATGTTCGAACTTGTTTACTCAGCAGCCACCGCGCACTGCTCTTAACGTTTTCTTTCGTACCTACACAAGCTTAGACTTTATCGCATTTTTGCAACATCCACCCCTGTGAATGTTATTCAAATGTAGATCAAAGATGAGGAGCACCAGTGCAAAAAAGACACTCATTTTCTTTTTTGTGGAGAAAAAATGTATACGACATAACTGACAAGTATCAGTCTGTCAAGGGAATAATACTTTTATCCCCCTAAATTGTGATTTCGATTTTTGATGATCAACATTTACCGATGACATTTACCAAATCGTGGTTATTTATTTTGGTAGAAGATTCCTTTTTGCTTTATTGCACTCTACTGCTTATTTACACACTACTAATGGTTTTCTAATGGACGCTTAAAACTCACTAATTTATGCATAAATTTAGAATGGGCTCTTTGGCCAGCCGCGTTTCCCGCATCAATGTGAGTTTCGAAACTTTTTACAGTACCCCCAATAAGACCAATAAAATCGACAGATATTAGGACAAATCGCTTTTTGCGACACAAAAGACTCACTTAACCGTAGCTTTCAAATAATTTTTTTCAGCTGTTTCACCAAGTATATCATATACTTATAATGTCGATGCTCTACGACTACGAACGTGAGAATTCGCGTGTCTATTTATTTATCTAATATTTGACTTTTGCCAGATTGAAGGGAAAGCAATCTTAGGGAGGCCCGTGAGTCGAGCGACTTTTTAGCGGTCCTTCTTACTTACTTATACGTTGTATATAATTGTTTACCCAGATACTTGCCGAGCATGTTAGAAAATACGCGTATAATATGTGTGTAAGTGTATTTATTTTTTCTGCACTTTTTACTGCTGGGCTGAAGTAGCAAGAAGCAAAGTACCTTGTGTATGTGTGTGGCAGGTTGATTTAGGATTTAGAGATTTTTTCGAGTTATATTATTTGAAGGATCACGAGGATAAATATACTTGATTTCTCCATTTGGGTCGTGTGCTCATGCGCAAAGGTGGAGATTCTTGAGTCGGCTCTCGAGGCACCTCACATTATACATTCTACTACGAAAGCGCTTATCTACAAAAAACCAAAGAAAACCTTTCATACGTATGACTAGGATGTGACTGACCGTTTGAAACGCTTGTCTTTTTACCTGTTCATATATTTATCAAAAAAAACCATCTTAAGCGCTTTAATTTTTTACTTAATTTCAATTTTCGGAAAAACGAATCATTCTATTCTTACTTATAGGAGATAAAAATAAGCAATAAAATATAAAAATTACCAAACTTCTTGATCTTTATTAATAATAATTTTTGTAAATTTTTCTGGAATTAACTTCAAAAGTAACTTGGGTCATCAAACTACCGAAGTTTTCATCAAAAGCGAGCCGTTATAAACTGTACCCCATGCAATTTTTGATCTTGCTAGCACACACACACACAAAACCAAAATCAGGGTTCATTACGTCTTAAACTGACCATTACAACTAAATGAGCTCTATGCCGAAATATAATAAAAAAAGGTAAGCTTGGTCCTCAATGCGGGTCCGACCCATTTCCGGTGACGATGATGATCCCCCAGATTTACGAGTAGGACCGCGGCGACACAATATCACAATATACCAGACAGTAATGACAAATGTCCTTACGAGCTTTGGATTTCATTTCTTACAGATAATTATCCTTTGTATCTAACTGGTTTTCAGCGATTTTTTGTCAACCATTATTATAGCCGTGCATCGGTGTCTTCCGCATTGCTGATTTGAATTCAGTATGTATGGTGCAATTAACAATAATATTTATTACTGAAAAAAATGTGTTACTGAAAAAAATTCCTCTGTTTTTACCTATATGAATTATTTTATTTATCATTTGAAGTAATTTCAAATTGAACACATTTTCAGTTCATTATCATTGACTTTTCAAACTAAACGTGAATTGCAGGTATATTCACTTCGAAAATAGATCCAGCTACACAACGCACGTATAAAGTTATTAGCTAACAAGATCTGTAATGAATGTAAAAAATACGTACACAAGCGTTCACCATAAGAAAGCAGCTTTGTGGAGATTTTTTGGCCACCATATTCGGTTTTAGAGTCGCGCGACTAGCACTTCTCGAGCGTCAACGTGATATATAATATATTTCATATCCATGTATACACGCAAAGAAACTCATGAATGTGTGTGTGTGCGTATGGGCTTTGTGCAGTCGTAAATTGAAAAGAAAAACCGATTGAAAAGTTTCGTCCTCCACTTTAGCGATCGTGGCACGAAATTGCCATCCGCACGGGTGTTACGTGTTGTATATTATACATGCATCGATCTATCATCGTTTAAGTCGTCGTCGCGTCTCCGCACACACGCACACGCGCGCATTGCCAGTTGTGTACCCTACCCACATGTACGTATACGTGCGTTTACGTATATATCAAACCGAGTCTCTCGGATAAAAGGGCCTCACTGTATTCTTGAGAAATAAATTCGAACCCTCCGCGCGTTACCCCGTATAATATAAGTATATATATTGGAATACAGCTACGCGGGGCAATAGCAGGCGTGTGTGACATAACGCGATTCGTGCGCGAGTATACACTTATGCACACAGACGTATTATACGAAGCAGAGGCCAAAAACGAAGACCATCATCTTTTACGCCCTCGCACACACATGTATAAATTATGAAGTATATACATCGGAGATAAATTCATCCTTTTCATTTAAGACGTTACTGCCAGTGTTGCTGCCACTGCCGCCGCCTCTTCTACTCGGTCTTTTTTTTTCTCGTGCGTACAGCACAACAACAAGGCATATTGTTGGGGCTTGTTTGCGCTCGAAGGTTACTGCTGCTGCTGCTGCTGCTGCTGCTGCAGAATACGACGAAGCAAAAAGGAGCCATATATACGTGTATCGCAGGTAAACTCAAGCGGGTGTCAATAGAAAATATGCCTATATAGGTATGGGCACACAGTCAACGCCGAAAGAGAGAGAGAGAGGGGGATACAGGTCGTGTGGCGACAGACGCGCGCGCGTACATACCTACATTTCTTTCGGATCGCTTCTTCGTCAATACTTATACCTGTATATAGTGGCCGCATGCCGCTATAGTGAGTTAGGACCTTTTTTTGGTCGTTCTCCTTCTCCTAATCCCTCGCGCGCAGCTCGCCAGAAGGGCGGAATATTACTATCCTATTACGCGCTTGTGTGTGTCTGTGCATGTGTGTACACGAGGATCTGTGGGAACGATCCTCGGCGAGAGCGCGACCGAGCATCTGCATCATAACGCACGCGCGGGCTGCGCTAACTTTTTTTCTCTTTTTTCCTTATATACAAACTTCATAATAAAGAAAAGGCCCACGCTGAACACATGTATACACGTGCTGATGCACGTTCACAGAAACGTACGCACGTCTTGTATACGGAGCTGGTACGCAAGGCACCTATAAGTGAAAACCCAAAAATATTTGTATGAATCGCACGAAAAGTGACGAAGGTTAGCTCGTTTGCTTGTATTTATTATAATACACGCGTTTCTTCTATTGTGATCGTTGTTATATAGTAGCTGTCTTTGAACGGATTGCAGGATTTCGGTATAAGCGCGATGATGTAGCTAAAACGCAGGACCTTTTACTCGTGACTCTGAAGAAAGCAGCGAAAATTATTTTACCTTGGCATCGGGAACTAAATCATCATAATATGGCTATCACAGAATTATTATTTTTTAAGTACGCTCTGCTTTCAAAGTTGTTTGAATTTGATGGAAATTTTAAAGATCTACTGCACGAAGTCGGGCAGCTATGGATTTATGAAATTCCTCGCAGAAACAACGTCCGAGGGATAAAATGATGAGAAAAAGGAGTGAAGCGCAAAAGGTGGGCACGTCCGAGGCTGAAAAGTTGATCGCGATTATCAATTACCCGCTATCGACTTACACTACTTCGTCGACGAACGAGAGGTATAAAGCGACGGAGTTGGGAGAGGCGACGAGAAACTTTTTCCCATGATATTGCGTGAAAAGTGCTGCATCACACTCGAGGGGGAGGGGGAGTATAGTAGTTCGTGTGTCAATCCTGCGCTCACGTTTTGCACCTGCTGCGCTTCGACGCGCTCTCGCATTTATAAGCTGTTATATAAAACACCGATTCAAGGTTACAATGCAGCGCAACTCTCCCTCCGTACTGTATCTGATTTAAAGCTCTCGGGCTTGGCGGCGGCTCGCGGAACGTTTTCTCGCTGCGTGAGCGTGTACACGCGAGTTTCGTCGAGACGCGACGTGCATCGCACTGCACACACACACACACACACACACACACACAGACCCCAATATTTAGTGGTGCACCCAGCAGCAGCAGCCAGGCATGATTATTGGGAGTATATCCGCACGCGCTCAAGTGCAGAGAAAGATTTCTCTTTTTTAGCTCGGGGCGCGAAAATAATACACACTGTACGCCATACATCCTGCATAATGACGTACTTATAAACGGCTCTGAATCTAGAGCAAGCGCGTCTTTATATCGAGTGTCTTAATTTGCTGTACAGAGTATTATCGTACCTCGTGATAGATTAACTTTACCAACTCGTCTTCCTTGCTGCGGCGTAGAAAGGAAAAAGATAATTCCATCCAATTAATAAATTCTTACTGGTGATCCAGAAATCAATTTGGTCTGTTTGACAAATATTTCAAACACTTTTCAAATTTTTGTTTCACCTGATTATTTGATATAGTCACAAAAAATTTTCTCTCATTTTAAAAAGAAATAAGACTGTTGCATTTGGCAGAAATACTCAACGTTTTACTGCTAGTTTTTGGCCTATGAAAAGCAAATATAAAAAGGCCAACATTGGAAAAATAAAACGTCAAATAATACTTTAAAAATATATTCATTCATCGTTATTTCAAAAATTAACTACGATGAAAGAAAAAATGTAAAGTACAATAAAGTTTTATCTTCATTGAAGATGAATGTAATTTAAAGTAGGATGTTTTTTGTGCGAGTAAAGAAAAGGGCATCATTTGGTTAGGGCGCTCTTTTGAAAGTTAGAAAAAAATGATAGTTTGACGGAAATGTAAGTGACTGAAAATGGCAAAAGTATAGATCTTTTAACTTTTCCGCTGGCGCCCGCAGTAATTGGCTGTGTGCAGCACGCGCGTAGCGCACGACCAAACGGAGCGAACGCGACGATTGTCTATCCCGACCGGCTGATTTGTCCCCCCTCCGTATGAAGCATCTCCCCGAGGAAAACTCGGAAGAAGACGTGAAAAAAAATTGTAACAAACATTCGATTTCCTGCTGTCTCTCTACACGGCCAACCGAGCGTAAGCAGATTACCACAACGGTCCAATGATTTTTTTTCTCTCGACGCATTGTATCTATGTCTTGTCTGCGTATATTTTAATGCGCGTAGCACACACACACATAAATCGATGGCAGACAAAAAAATGAAGAAGAACCAAATTATTGTCCGTTATTACGGTATTACAGATATCAAATGTCCTTTTAGCTAGTAACATTATTGCCTACCAATAGGTATTTCCAGTTCATTCGTAAAATATCGCGTAGTTAGATACTTTTACAATTCAGTAGCAGTTCCGCCCACTTCCGCTCGAAATAGTATAGCTACTCTCTATTCCTTGCACCCTCAAAAAGTGCAAGATTGTTTTCCATGTCCCATCGGTATTTTTATGTATTCAATTTACTTCTTACATAGGAGTACGAGCAAAAGGTTAGGGAATAACATAAATCAAATACAGGTGTACAATTACGAAATGAGTCAAGGGACTGACACTGCAACATTTCGTCAACGATGCTCGATTATTTATTCAAAGCAGGATAAACTTTTCACGTGAGTTCAATTGAGGTGTAGATGTTGAATTAACCATTAACTTGAATTTGAACTGCATACTGGTGCTAATTACGCAAATGAAGTAGGTAAATATTCCGACCGAACGTAAATTAAAGTAACTTAATCAAGAAAAAATCCAAAGAAAATAATTTCATTTTCATTTTCTTCTACAAAATATTTATGAAAGAAATAATTATAATGGAATAAAAAGGAAGAAAGGATAATCAAATTTGTGAGGACATTACAGCGAGCCAAATTTTACCCTAAAAATCTAGCAAAATTCAAATGTAGTGTTTGAAAAATTCTAAGACTTTTTTGTTCTTTACATTTTTTCTATGCTTCTATCTCGAGATGAAAAATTGCAAATATTTTATAAAATAGAAAATCTTTTTTAAATTGAACCTTAAGGCCCACGAAATTAAACTAAGCACAGAGAGCTTCATTATTAGATATCAGGATACCCTAAAATAATTTGGAGTAAATCCATGACCCAAAGTTCAGGTTATTCTCCTTGTAAGTTTGAAGGGTACGAGAGCAAAGGATAATTGTACCTCAGACGATCTATCGTCTGCTCCCTTTGCATAGTGCGGAACACTACACCTCGATCATTCCACGTGGGATTCGCGCGTGTGTCTGTAAGCTGTCTCTATTCACCTCAGAAACTTGTAGTAATTCGACCGATGCTTTTACAATGAGATTTGTAACAAGAATGGAATCAAGAGAAAGAAGTAAAAGATTCGCTGGTAAAACTCATAGACAAGTGCATGCATGAGACTATAGTGTCAACAAGCATGTGCCTGCACCACAATATACGCGTGTACGCGTGTTAGGGGCGAGATTATAATGTGCTTGCATGCATGAGTCTGTGTAAGCAATTGTTTTTATACCACCTTTTTTCTTCGCCGTATATAGCAGCCAAAGATTCGCGTGCAAACTGGTATAAGAGGTATTATGACAACCGACATCATTGTGTGCTCATCAGACGTAAATAACGAGCTGCAGCGCGGGTAACGTTTAATGCTTAACGTTAAATAAACTTCAACGCGGGCTGGACATCAGAAATCCAACTTTAAAAATGGAGCGAGAGGGAGAAGATAATCTTTAAAACTCATTTCCAGTACGAGAGGCAGAGAAAGCGAGAAAGAGAGAGAGCATAATAAGAACAACTCGTTCGCGAGTGATACCCCGTGGTGCAACCGAACGATATAGCCAAACCATTACGGCTGTTGTGAGGTTGTAAGGCCAAGTTCACAGAACGGACCTCGCTTTAATTCGCGAATAAACAACTTATTGTCTATTCACTGCTAACAAAAGCCTGTAAAGGATTACACCGCGTGTTAAAGATGCAAGGCTTGGTCAATATACCATTTTTCATTGACAATTGCAATTATTTAATTTTAAATTCGATTAATCGGCTAGTTCTTAGCGATTTTTTGTTAAGGTTATGTTACAAATATTAAGTGCATTTTAAATGACCTGTAAATGATCATTTAGTGTTTCGAAAAATTTAGACTAATTTTCAATCACTTTATGTTAGTTAGTACCACTTTAAGTCTACACCGCTAGATGGCGAGCACCTTCATCTGAAATGTGTAAGTGACAAAGTAAAAATAATTGCATAAGTCAAAGTACAGTTTAGAAAGTGTTTTGAAAAAATTAGTACTCATGAAATTTACTCATGATATTATTTCATACAATAACAGAAATTCTATGCCAGTTTTCTCCTTTGCTGTTGCACCGCATTGATTTTGTGCGCCGAGATGCTGAAAATTCCCAAACTGAAAGAGTCAGAAAATGAATGTGTAAAAAGGAAGAGGTGAAACTAGTAATTTGTAAGAGGTTTGCGAGAAGTGGGAAAAACGCGTTGCTCGCCAAATAAAGAGAGAATGAGAGAGAAAGAGAAGTAGAGATATTTCAGCTGTAAGTTCGTACTCTACTTTGTATGCGAGAGTAGCATGTATATAAAAGCAACGAGATAATAAGCCTTCAAAATATAATGCTAAGCAGAAAAGTTCAAAAGTGCATAATATAATGTAATACAAGACGCGAGCGCGGGTGGTGCGCGCCGCGCGATACGGAAAGCCCAAAGCGAGTTTTGAAAAAAAATAAAAAAAATGCGAAATTTCGCTCGGTCGACTTTCAATTCTCATGCAAATGATTTCTTTTTTGCATAGGAGCGCGCGCGCCGGAAGACTTTTCTCTTCCGCGGCTGGCCTTTGTTCTCGCGGCAGCGTGAGCAGTGTGAGAAAAGTGCGCAAGCTCGAGCGCGCGGCGGCGAATGGCATCGGTTCTGCGAGTCTCCTTTATTTTTCTTCTCTTCTAGTTAGAGCTATTAGCGCTTTATATGTACGATATAATGTAGAAAAACCCCGACTTTATATATACTTGCTGCGTGTTACGCTTGACAAAAGTCTATCCGTTTGGTTCGTTTGGGCGGTCGCTCCGGTCGCGCACGCGAACATAGCCAAGTGATATACGACCTGTGCAAGTTCTTTGAGCCTAGCGACCACATGTGAGTATATGTGTGTGTATGTGTGTCGCTCTTTCTCACTCTAACTCACTCTCTCTCGTTCTCTCTCTTCCTACGCTGTTTACTGCGCACTGCAAACAAGCAACCCTTTTGCCTTTTTAGCTGCGAAAGCTGTGCCGACTCTGCTGCTGCTGCGCGCGCGCGTGTGACTTAGAAACAAAAGAGCGTGAGAGAAAAATTAGCAGGGTCAGGCGTGAAGTGCTATTTACGTATGCCAGCTCGCTCATACTAATCAAGCGGCTGCAAAAAAATTTTAAACTCCGACGAGAAAAAACGACTCGATGAAAAAGTCAAGTTTTTTCGGGGGGTGTGGGTTCAATTTGCCAAATGGCTTTTTTTCTATAGCGAAATCACTTGTGCGTGCGAGGACGCCTTTTCGACGTACGAGCCCTCTGCGTGCGCTCGCTGCAAGCTACAAAGAGTCGAGTTTCGTATTTCGCGGCCCCTTTCGCACAAAAAACTATGTCGAATCTCTACGTGTGTTTTAATTACCCCAGAAATGCAAATTTTCAGCGCGAACTTGTAACGTGAAAAATATTTGACATCGTCGCACAGTTTGTGTGTGACCCAAAAAATCAAATTAATTAGCTCTTGGCATACTGTACCTACTTTTCTGACTTGGATGCAATTGACAATTGTGTATACACGACATCCGTATTACATTAAATCAATAATTTTTACGACGATTCCGGAAAAGTTTCGAGTTCGAACCCGTTTTATGCTCAGTGCATTCACGTCGAATGGAGATCAATGTACGGCAAAAGAAAAAAACCTTCGTCCTATCAACGCTTGATATATTTTCAAACAGACAATAAATAAGGATTTACGGAAGACGTGTCTGAACTCGGAGGCTCTTATTACTTCATAGAAGCGAAGGATTTTACGTTTGATGATTCTTCCTTCACTTTTTTTTCTCTCTGAACCATCGACCTGTATGCTCTTTTTACGAGAGAGAGAAAAAAAATGTCTAAAGACCATTGAGAGGACGAAGGCACATGTGCGTATATAAAGTCCCGCTGCGATTTCTTAAACTTATTTACGTAACTTTCGCAACATCTCCATAAATAATTAATGGATGCGTATATGCGTACATTTATATACCTATATGTAAAGCCGAGTTGTAAATCATCAGAGTGTCAACGTTGAATATTACAGGTATCAAAAGCGGATATGTATATATGCAGGGATGGAATTCATTGGCATACACAATTCCGCAATTGCGCCGGATTAACTTTGCGAAAACGACGAAGCGAGTCGACTAATTCCTTTTACCATACTAATTTGGATTTATATTTTGCGCGTCAATTTTTATGATTTGTAACGAGTGCGCGTGAAAATATACGTAAACAGGAGAAAAAATATGATTCTGTAAAGGGTTAAAAATAACATTTTTGAAGAATTATGATCAAAAGTTCATCTCTAAAGCATACAACTGCAGCCTCGCAGTTTATTCTATAGTACAATGCATAATGGCCTGTGACTAATTTGAAGTGCATTTCGTACACGATGTAAAAATGTAAGAGTAAGTTTTAAAGAAAGTACAAAATTGCAGAGAAATTTCGTAAAAATATGTTGAGCAGGATTGGCTCGTACATTTTAGGCAGTCACAATATAAAAAAAAAGAAGAGAAAAAAATCGCGAGGATAATTGCACTATCCGCATACTACGGGGCTTTGCATTATATACTCGTGTATAGATATTTTTTGTAGAACACATTGCACACATACAAGCGCCCAAGAGCGAGAAAGAGAGAGAAGAAAAAGATGCGCGCATCGATGTATTATATCAAAGAAAAGAGAGCCAAATTTTGAGAGATGAACATCCGGCCCACAGCCATGTATATGTAGGCATTCCCGCGTGAGAATATACCCGCTCAACGCGACAGGTGCAGGTGAGTAGAGATGCTGCGAGGCCCCTTTACTATAATATTCTCTATACATGTGTATAATGTAATACCGCATTCTCTTGCGTGTGTACGTTTATATGTGCTCGACCTTATGTAGAGCAAGGAATATACAAACGTTGACCGCGCGCACACGCCTTGGGTCAGTCGTTTTGTTAGTTCTTACGTGTACTTGCTGGACCTTTGAAAGGAGCAAAATGAACCACGAGGTCAACGTTATTATCGCAGTTTCGAAGCAATGATTTTGAGTTTGTAACTACTATATTGAAGATACAGAGTTTGGCTTTGTAAAAGCAACGCTGTGAACAATTTGTAAGCATGTAAAAATTAAATTCTCTTAATGTCATTGGCTTGAAGGTTCGAAGTAAATTTTTTCATCAAAACAATAGCAATCAACAAAATCATACAATATTGTAGGAAACTCTCAATAATCTTAATTAACAATCGCGTATTTTGATAATAATCGTATAATTTTAACAATGTGGATTTGTAATTTTAAAAATTTTTTGATATTTTTTTCATCAGTTTCGGAATGTTTTTGTGTAGTGGGGTCATTTCCTTCCAATTGTGGTTTTTTAAAAATATATAGATATAGTTGAAGTTATTTTGTTTTCTACAGAATTTAGGAACATGTAATTGACTTATTTTTTAGAGATTTATAACAGGTGAAGCTTTTGAACCATATGTGTGAGAGAGAATCTGCGGTCTAACATATTATGGTTCAAACTGCGTGGGAACGCAGGAATTTTGTTAGCGCTATGATACGTAATAAATAATCCAAAATAAAGCAAATAGCGAAAATATGATCGTTCAAGTATTTACTATAATACCAAGTACAATTTCTTCTTTGCAAGAATGTGAAGACAAAAAAATAATTCTCCAGGTAACTACGCTTTAAATCGCGATTAGCTCTTCATCAAAATGAAGTTAATAATAGCTGGACGACCATCTGTCAAGTAGGTCACGTAGCACCTAGACAGTTACGTTACTTTACGCGTTACTTCAATTCGATTTAAATGGAATGATTAGCTTTGATATTTTGTGAGAAACTTCATAGATTTAGAGTGAGATCGAAGTTCAATGAAGTGAGAATCGCGACCAATGATTACGCAATTTAAAATCTGTTTAGGATGTTTCTCACGGTGAGGAAACCTAAGACGACAATACTGAATTCAAACGATTGAAATAAAATATTCGTGGTTTTAAATTATTCATATGAAAGTAAATCGGTAATTTGTTTATTTTCTAAAGATAACTTAAACTGTTAAAGAGATGCCGGTGTCTGATGACGTCTTTCTTTCATTGTTTCTTAAACGTCTACGAAGATTTGTAATTCCTTGCAATGAAACTTGAAAAAAAATTCAAAATTATGTAACTTTCAATTTTATTCTTCATGAATTGTAAGTATTGGTAAACTTCACATACAACTTCATTATTGGTAAACTTCATTTGACTGTATCAGAAGCAGCCTATATTTTTGGCGTCATAAATGGAAGAAGAAATCGAATCAGAATCTCGTATGCTACTTTCACATGCGTATATTTACTTGCAAACGAAGCTTACATTATAATATACATATCACGTAAAATAAGCAAATGCACATTTAGTTACATATATTTACATGCGCGCGAGCACACCGAGCTTAATCTTTTGTCCAATCTTTCTTGCTTTCTGCGAAGTCGGCACGTGGTGCGTGCACATATATATCTCCATAATATTCGCGCATGGGTTTGCGAAAACGCACATATAAAGAGTTAAAAAATAAAAAAAGTAAAAAATGAAGGATATTTTGGCAGGCTCTTATAAAAGCTCCATAATGCACGTCGTATAAATTCGAAGCTTAATTGCGCACGAGAGCCTCTCCGTCTGTCTCTCTCGGACTCAGGCCGATGCCTACGTGCAGTATTATATACTTGCGGCACGAGAGATAAGATGCGCCGTGAATTAACAAACATAACGCGAGCATTAAATTGCACGAAAGAGAGAGGCACAAGGGTCAACCAGGTGCAGCTGCATGCGAGGCGCGCGCAACTCGTGAAAGGTTCGCACTAGGAGGAGATTCATATAACATATAACGTACTGTGCGCGTGGCGGCGTCGGCGGCGGCGACAAGCGTGAAAGTTCACCAAGTCCGCTCGAAGTGCACTGTAACACACGCGAGGAGCAATTCCTTTCGGTATGGGTTGATGAAGCTCGGGCCAAAGCAGCAGAATTTCGAAATCTCTTTGCTTGCGTGTGCAGCCCTGCACTGTGTGTTACTGCGAGCGAGAGTTTGAAAGGCCAATAAGGATCAACTAATTGAAAAGTCGAGTGTCCGCAGGTGAGACCATCAAGGTTGGCAATAACCTAGTGTCCTATAAAACTCTGGGTGATTGCAGAGCCACAGCTATTCAATGTATTTTGATGCATTTTATCAGCAACAATTCCTTTTACACGTTCTTTTGAAACGCTTTAATTACAAATATCGATATTGTATCACACGCTTATTCAGTAAGAAAAAAAATTAATTAAATATATAAAACAACTCTCCGAAGTTTATTTTTAAAAAAGCCATAATTATACATTGCAAGCAATGTAGTGAATCAATTTTTATGCGAAACGAGGAGGAACACAAGCAGCAGCAGCCACAGGGACACGAGCGCGTCAGTGCGACAGCAGCTCGAACCTTAACGCCGTATATTTATTCTCGCAGACGGAAAGAAAGAATGCGAGTTCGCGCAGATGTGCACATCCGAAACGGTCCTGCGCGCGAGCTCGTGTGCACTCATCATTCTCGCTGGTCAAGCGAATAAGCATTAATACACGAGCGCTGCGGTTAGCTAAAAAAGAGAGCAGAGCAACCCACCACCAGCAAGCTCCATGCATGACCAAGAGAATAAGACGAACAAGAAAAGCGAAGTAAAAGAAAGACGAAGAAGAAGAAGAAAAAGCAAATATGTATCAACGCCCTCCTCTTTTCGTCTCTCTCTCTCTCTCTCTCTCTGCTGCATCTACTCAACCCTCTCTGCCTGGAAGGTAAATGGACGCGCGCACAAGCTCATGCCTTCATATGATTCAAACATGCACATATATGCAGCAGCAGCAAGAGAGCAGAGAAACGACAAAATTAGTATTTATAAGCGAAAGAAAGTGAAAAGAGCAAAAGAAAACTGTGAACGAAGAAGTGCAAAAGCATAAAGGTTAAAAAGAGATAAGAAAGTTAAGAGTGGCGCAGGTGTTTCATCGCGACGCGTTCTTGTGCTGCGCGCGCTCGAGACACACGTGCTTTATTAAAACGAGAGCAGAGCCAACGCGAGCCTCGTCAATCAGGCCAAATTCCAGCGCTATTCCAAGCTTTCTGGGAACATAATATGCGAGTGCATATACGACTATCACACGTCCCCGTGTTTGCTCGAGTTTCTCGAGGTCACTAAGCGCTCATGCTATGAGGATATATGGTCCCTTTGCTTCTCTGGTTTACTATGGTACATTTAGAAAGTTCTGATTTTTCTTAAACTTATTCGTATAAACGAATATTGAGAATCAAAAGAAAAGAATGATTTTTTACGCCCGTGCTACTTATACGATTAATTTCTCTTTGCCACTTGCAGATTTATAAGTAAAGGTACTCGCCACCTAGTGGCTTAAGTAGTACTAACGGATTTAAAGTAGTTTAAAACGAGTCTAAATTCTTTTAAAACTGTTAAAAGTCATTTTGAAACAATTAAATGGGGCATTTGGTTAATTATGAACGTTTCTACAGGCTTACAGATTGCATATAATTTCTATCAATAGATTTATAAATTAACAAAAATAATTCAAAATGTACGTACCCATTTGATTATAGCATATATTTTTTGATTTAAATGAAAATTACTCACCCTGAAAACAAAATTAAAATAAACTATAAGAAATGTACATGACATAATTTAACAGAAATTAAAAAATGCAAGTAAATGACGTAACAAGATATAAAATAAATTAAATTATCAGCAATATGACTAATGATCAATTCTCATTTTTACAAAATTCATAATGCAACATACTTTGAATAATTTTTATAAATAAAATGGATAAATATCGAACTAATCAGTTCAGCATTTTTTGTTGTAAATTAGCAAATTAAAAGTTTTGTCTGGAGCCTAATAAAAAATTTTTTGAAGGTTCGCAAAATCTTCTAGGAAAACAGCAAGTGGACGAAATCCGGATCATTAATCAGCATTTGTTCATGCGCTTTGAAAGGGAGGTAACAAGTGAGCAAGCGCATAACTGATTATTCAGATGGCGTTGAGCGATGCATCGATGGAGGCAATTTTGGAGGGCTTTGTATTCTCTCACTCTCTCTCTCTCCCTCTCTCTCGCACGGACATCGATTAATTCGCAGGATTTTTGATTGGATTAAGAGGCCTGAGGTCTCGCTACATCATACAAAATCCATTTATTAATCAATCCAAAGACGCATTTTTTAGTGTGTATGCAAGCCGTTGTGGATTATGTACAACGTGCAACCGACACATATCTCAAAGCTGGCTGGAGGACTAGCGAAAACAAAGTACAGCAGATGAACATGAGCCAAAGCATTCATCAGATTATTGGAACGACCAACATTTAGTAAAAAACATTATAAACTGAGTTGTTAAAAAGCTGCTATGAAGATTTTACTTTTAATTACGTTAAATTTAACACAATTATAATATACATTTGATGCATCAGGTTGCAAGGAGTTTTTCAAAGTGAGATTTTATCCAAATTTCGAGCTTGATAATGCATCCAGGATACATTTGCACTGTTCAAGTTAACAGCGTCGTTCGAGTGAACAGTTAAATGCCAAGTCAGACGCTGAATTCAAGAGATGAGCTTTAGGCTTGTACTTTGAATAAATCCCTGATAAATTCAAGGCCTTCAGCTGTAAGACTGGTGTACGCATGATCGATTGACTCGTCCACTTGAAAGAAGTCTAGCACTGAACAATGTACGTGAACATCTTATAAAAAAATTGTATCTAGTATTTGAAGGGTTTCTCTGTTTTTTCTTTTAAGATCTCCAACTTTATACCTAACAAAAACCTTAATTTTTTCATAAAAATTTTACTTTTAAATATATGGATAAGCGAAACATCTTATAAAAACTATTTGCAACTAATATATAATTAAATATCTGAAAAATTTGTTATCGGGAACTCTTAGTTACGACCTATTGACGCCGAGTACATGCAACTGCGCAGATGGGTATAGATCTTTCAAGCAACAATGATGATCGTCGATAAACGCGTTGGCGCGTGTTATGCCACGGTGAGAGAGTTCGACACGAGTCGCACAAAAAACAGCGAGCTTCCCGCTGACTTTGATGCATGAGTGCGTCGAAGGAGTCGTAAAGTCCGTTTTAAAACTTAATTAGAGGTTGCAAGAAATTTCATGCAATTTTTTCGAGAGAGAGAAAGAGATACATCCGTGAATGCGATCGTAATAAATGGAAGCTCATTTGGCCTCGTTGTTACATTATGCTGCTCGGCCTATGCTTCGTAGAGAAGCCCGGAAAAGAAACCGGGTGTCATTGCACACTCATGTTTTTTGGCAGTAGTAGTCGATAAAATATGATTTTCACTGATCAAAATGGAGCACGCTCGATTTTTATACAATCTGAACAAGGGATCACGAATGTTCTCGTTTTTAACACACTTTCATGCCACTAGTGTTTTTATTTATGCATTAAATGCTTTTAATCGACGCTTTAAAATTCCGACCAATAAAACTGCAAATTCATATGCATATTTTTACGGTACTTCTTTTTTCATACTGCGAGAATCGTACGATTTCTTGATATCTATTAACATTCAATAAAAGCACTCGAGGCGCAATCGTAATTTGATACACATTATTTACACACTTTATTGCATTCAAATTATCATTATTGTGTATATACTTTTAAATTTAAAATGCACACTATACGGAAAAAATTTTACTTCTAAAAAGTGATCTCTGTGCAAATCTTACCTTTCAGAAATAAATTCGTACTTTTTAGTCACAACATTGTTAATTTTGGGCTCAGCCTTTATATAGCCGAGATGTATGCTTGCAAGCTATATTGATTTCATGAGGATGCATTACTGCGTAGACAGAGAAAAAATTTACTCATCAATCTCGATGCATAATCTACAACCACTCAATATGATTTGCATGCGAAATGATGCTTGATCTCGAAGAAATAACCCCCATCATCATTATTAGTACAAAAAGTATCAGCGAGAACGGATAATAATGATAATAATAATGATGAAACGGAAGAAATTGTTCTCGCGCAGAGAGAGAAAAGAGTAATTCAATACCAGCTTTTTAAGTACGTATATGGTATGTGCGCAGCGCAGTTTATAATATGCACGCGCGCGCACGCCTGATGAGTGATATTTCGAATGTACTTTCTCAAACTTCAGACAATCGTTAAGTGATTTATCGAGGAAAACATAGTAATCGTTCGAGCCAAATGTAACCTCGGAGTTTGCAAAAGCCCGCGCCGATGTTTTCCCACACGTACACGGAGAAATACATAATTTGATATTTTGTTTGATACACGATTTGCTCTTCGCACTTAGGCCGTCATCGCTGCCGCGCCGACGTTCGTTATTATTATATTACTCGAGCTGCGAGTCGAGTCGTTGTGTGCGTATAACGTAAAAGGTGCGCTCGCCTTAGTCGAGCCATTAAGCTAATCGAGATGCTTAGAGATAGTTCGAACTTGTTCGCCAAGCGATTCGTAAGTAATGTCGATAAGTATATGTTATATAAATGAAAGAGAAAAGAGAAAAATACTCAAGTTCCAATAACCAACGTTAGTGTTAAATTTTCAACCTTCTTTAATTTGTACTTACTTTAAAGGTGCCGTGCAATTGTGCAACTAGAGACTCACTTGTAAATAAAAAAAGCGTTGGAACACAAAAAATTCTAGGATGATAATATAGTAGTTTTTCCTGACACACTATGAATCGAGTGTCTGCACAGTACTAGCAATTATGTAAACTACTGTTGGAAAATAACAAATGAAGACCTTAACGGTTTTGTGCCAAACTAATCTCGGAGAAAAAAAGGATGATGTGGATGAAGAACATAAATAACAAAGTGTTGATCGCTTAGCTTCAAAAAGTGATTGATGGCTCGGGTTCAGAAAACGATGAGACAAAAAGCAGCACAAGCCATTTGCACCTGATGAAATCGGCCTTTCTTAACGATGTCATTAATTTTTATTTCGATTTTTCTAGACGACATAATAATGCGAATCATTTCGGTGATCTATTTTTTATACATCGTCCCGCAGATAGTTTCCGAACCAACAAATCTCGTTAAGCGCTTGTATAGCTATACGGAATACTTGGACGCGAATCTCTAAGCAAAACTGCATGAGCAGCTGTTTCGCGCTATATATACATTAGAGCACCTGAGCACTGAGGAAGTTTAGTCGTATAATCGAGGCATACTCACTTAAGCTACACGATCTGACCACTAACTGTGCTCAGTATCTGCTGTTTAACTAGTTCTACTCAAAGTTCATTAGACTTGCCTAACGAGAACGAAAACTTTGTTAAAACAGTAAAAATTTAATATTGGTTTAAAACAAAAGACCGTATCGAATCCTCGAGTATAATACTTTATACAGAGGGAGAATAAAAAGTCGTTTGGCAGGACACACAAAAGCTTTCCATTACTTAAAACATAAAACGAACGACATAAACTATGGAAAAGAGAAAATGCGCGCATCATCTCTCGTTTGATTGTAAGCCAGCAGTGAATATACGTCTCTGAACAGTGTTTTATCTCTGCAGGACAGTTCCTGTACGGTAGATCGAGTAGCCGCTACTGTCGTATTTTTTCCATCCTTTTCTCTCTCTCTCTCTCTCTTTCTCTTTGGTGTCCATCTCTGTTGTTGTCCATGGCATGCTCTTCTTCGTGGAACAATCATCAAGCAAGCAAGAGTCGCACACGCGTTGCAGCTGCTCTTTTATCTCTCTCTCTCTCTTTGCCTCGGTCTCTGCATATAATAGAGCGTTTGCCTCCCTCCAAGATCACCCAAGTCAAATTACCAATTTAACTACATATCCCTGGCATTGTGCATTTGTTTGTTATTCTGCAAACACAGTTGACTCTTGCAATACTGCTGTATATGCCTAATGAAATCGCAAGATAAAAAGTTGACCATGTTTCGTCAAATTTATGCGATAGGATAATTGAATTGATCATAAAGTAGCTTGTTTTTATTTATGGACTTATAATATTTCTCCTAACTTGATACGATGAAAAACAGGTATCTAGTTCTAAAAAATCGTATAAAATTTGTTTTCCGTCATTTATCGTAATTTATTCTCTTTAATATTAAAAAATCTCAAATTAAGTGTTAGGAAAATAATAAAGAATACAGGTAGTCGGCTAAAAAAAATCGATTAAGAAACTCCCTTAACAACGCAAGTCTCCAGAATGAGTATCTGAAAATCTATTAACTGCGAGCAGTTATCCGCACATGCAGAACTCACACTCCGTTTCGAAGCCCACACAAGTAGCTTCGAGTATTTGTATTGTGTCCTGGGCGTTATTTCGTCGCCTGTGCATCACGAGCCTCTAATACCCAAGCTATTATCAGCAGGTGCCATCTTGACACCTTGGGTGGTGGCGGTTTTGCTTCATTTGCCTCTTATTCAAGATATCATCAGTGTAAAGGGGGTCCTCTCTTTTCTCCTTCTTCTCTCTCACGCACACAGACATATTGTTCGGTCTTAATAAATTGAAAAATTAATATTTTCACTTTTCTTGGTTTAACCGTTTGGTCTACACTGTTTTAATTATAAGATTTTAGTCTGATAAATTCAGAACAACGTTTAATGAAAAAAATGTTTTCATCTAATCATCGACATCACTTTTTTATAATTACTAGAAAAAATCATAAAAAAAAATTTTTTCATTTTCATGGTAGATGAAGCAGTTTGTGCACTAATGAAAAAGATAAAATAAAAATATTAATACAAAAACGTTACTATGCTATACAGCACTTAGTAGCAAAACTTAAACTGTAAAATATTATTTTATAGTATCACAAATATTGGGGACATCTACAGAGCAAGAATTAATAGTACTTTGGATCATGGTATTAATTGAGTATAACATTTTGGCGAGTGAACTGCCTTCAAGCGGTGAAGATCATGATAGGTATATTTTACTTTTTCGTCTTGAAGAAGGGTCTAAGTACGCTTTTTGCAACTTTGAAATATATCTTACTTTTCTTTGAGCTCGTTTTTCTTACCTCTCAACCGATATAGACTAGTAAGAATTTTTTTTTCATGCAAGACTAAGTACCATTAGCTCACGTGTGCACATATAAAATTCACGCTGAATTTTTGTCTTTGATGAAAAATTTTAAGAAAATTTATTAATGGACACATCTGTCTTGAATTTATTCTTTGACGATTTTTGAAGGGTCATACCGTGTAATTTGAGTACAAAAATAAGATTAACTAGACGAAAATTTAAGTTTTTGTTAATACATATTAAAATAAGAATTTGTATGCACATACTTAGAACATTAGTACTTCCACTTGAAAAAAAAACTATTAATGTCACGAAATGAATATCAATTTTATGTAATTTAACTATTTTTCAAACTGAGCTTAACTTGCTAGTAAAAATTTAAGTAAAAGTTCTAGCTTGACAAAAGGAAAGGATATTAAATAAGTCATGACAAATGAAACGATAGGAAAATTGTCAGATGTTACTATTTCAACAATTGATGTATCTTCTACTTTTCCATCAATTTTTTTGAGAAATTTACTAACATGCGGTGGGTCAGATGATATAAACATTTATTTACACATTTTAAGAATCGAGCAACGGATATGCAAACATGTTTTTGTACAACTTGATTGACTAGCATTCCAGTTTTTTAGTTTTTCAATTCTCAAAATAACTAAAAAAATTTTCTTACGTTTTCCCTCTCATTGGAACAATTTTCAATCGAAAATATTGGCAATTTCATAAAAGTAAATCGACCTCTATTTTTATCGAGTACTCAATAGTTCTGTTTCACAAAATGAAATTCATTGCATATTCTCGTATCAATTGAATGTAATATTAGCTGGTTTTTTGAATTATTCATGCACCAGAAAATATCAACACCTAAATTTAACTGAGTCGCACAAGTATGAAAAGAAAATTGAAAAAGTACTAGCTTGCTCAGATGCGTAGCACTAAAGTATTTTTCTCAGTATGCGGGTGAAAACACGATGTGGCCTTGTCATTTCCCTCTCTTTTTTTCTTTCTCCCTCTTTCTCTCTCGCTCTTTGGTGGATACATAAATATATGTATGTATATATCCAAACGAACTCTCCTATAGCTATATATGTAGAAAAAAGCACACGCTCATAAATCTCGGTCTCCTAGACTCTTTTCCGAGGCAGGAGCTGACTTCTTTTATATTATCGCGTGTACATGCATATGCATTTTCACATAGCACGCCGCACTAGCCAGGTCAACCCCACCCTCCTTATTATACTTGTATACAGCAGTAACTCTGTTTTCTCAACCCTCTTTGGTGAGGCTTTTTTTGTATTCTCGAAGTAAAAATGCAATACGTTTTTTGGAATTCGCGCGCTTGTAAACTACCTTGCAAACCGCTTGAAAACTTTCATTCTGCTTGGATATTATAACAAAACAAGAACAGTGCGCAATTTTAGCGCGGAATTTTATGAATATTTTTTCCATGTTGTGGAAAACGTTCGGCATTTTGCGTCCTTGCAATTTGATAGGGATTCCAATAAACTACCTTGTATTTATCAAAACTCTGAAAATCTTGATATTGAATGCAAATCTATTTTAATATAAATAATATATTTATTGCTAAAATTTATATTCATGATTACGGTGTTCATTATTTAGAAGCTTCAAATATTAGACAATAGCGAGGAGTTAATAAGTCCGTGCGCAAAAACTTTCAAGATCAACTATCAACTATCGAACATACATCCATAATTGATCGACCGAGCTGTTAGCCAGAGAGTACTACACTTAAGTGCGGCACGTATGGCGCGCAGCGCGCTGCATCCAATTTGGTCATGTTTCTTCGCTAAAATCGTTCACTCTTCTTCGTTCGAGCCAGTTTCTAACTTTCCTAATGTTTATTTCATTACGCTCGCGAGCGCTTGAGACTGCAGTGGTGCAATCCCGGAGTCCAGTCTCAACTTTTCTTATTTGCATTTAAGAAACTTTGAAGCTCTTCTTTCGACTACTTGTACGCTCGCTTAGCTCGAGTTCTTTTATTTTTTCCACCAATGTTACGGCGAAATTCTCTCTTTTTTTCTGCTGGTCATGCTCTTCTCGCATCGCAGCTACGTCAATGAACGTATATATGAAGTCGCAAAAACAGGACTTCCTCTCTTTTCCTCTGTCTCTCGGTATTCGTATATATTTACTGGCACGTGCGCTTGACCTTTTATTTTTTTCATTGAATTTTTTCAAAAATAGCTGCGTACGTCTACTTTTTGTATCGATATAATACAAGAGGAGGAAGGACGAATAAAAATAACGTCTGTATCACTACACGCATGAAGAGATTTCCACGCGTTTTGAGTGTGGCTTGGGCCTCGAAGAGAGAGAGAAAATTAAAATTGATCTTGGAGCACATTCAGAAGCTAAAGTCTGGCCAGCGTATTCACCATCTATTGAGCTAGTTTTCTTGCAAGATACCTACTGTGACCGACTTGCGTTTATTTATATCAGCTCGAGCATAATAGGTATATCGCTCGAAGAAATTGACACAACAAAAATTGATGATACATTCAATGAAGACATCGCCACGGGGATAATGTTTGCCTTTTTCGCACTTAACGATTCAAAATAAAACGCAAAACTTTACAGCTTTAGACCGCAGGGGTTTACGTGCATTCATCTACAGTTTGTAAAGCTTTGTTTGTAGATGTAGGTACAGCGTGCGCAGTCTAAATTGCAATAAATAGGCAGTAACGTGGCATAAAGTAGACATCACTGGCTGCTCTTTGTCAGCGTTTAGTCTGTTTACTCGCGCGTCGATCTGCCTATGACTGTGCGCGCGTGACAATGGTCTGCCTCGGACCATCGGAATGAAAGTTGCTCCGTTATACATGTGTACACACGAGTATATAGATACAGGGTGTCTCACTAAAAGGTGTGACAGCACAGCGAGTAAAGATGTTCACGTGATAATTTTACACGCGACAATGGAGGAGGAAAAATGACTTCTATGCTCGTCGAACGAGTGTTTGGGGTGTGGATTTGATGTGCCCATACATCTATTTTCCTTTTTACAACTCAATGTGAGGCAGCAGCAGCAGCAGCAGCCGCGTATCGCTGTTGACTGCAGGGGTCGCGCTCGAGGTTTATTCATTTTTTTGGCAATGCTGCTGCAGCGTAAGAAGCAGAAGCGAATCTTATGACCGAGTTCAAACTGTGCAGAGTCATGAGAAGTCTGCGGGAATGATGTAGTGACATGATTCCATGTAATAATGTTGTATAAGACGACCAACGGCGCAGTGTACTCGCAACGTGTCAACGTCTTGCAGAAAATATAAACTAAGTAAGTGTGAGAGCTTGCAAGATGTTCAGCATCTCAACAGTGAAAAGAATACCCCCTGATCTTTGCGAATTTATATTAGCTTTAAAAAAAATAACAGCTCATTAGCGAAATGGCTTATTTCAAAAGGCATTGCTTCATGAGCCACGATGAAAATGAAAAAAACAAGAAGCCGTGAAGTTTTTGAAAAAGTTTTCTCGACTTCTCGGAGTGATCCGCAAAAAGTAACCCGAAGTTTAGACGGTTACAAAATCAAGCGCAAGAAAATCAGGAAAAGAGAAAGAGCTCTCGCGCGGACGAAGAAGAAAAGTGTGTACAATGGCCAGCTAGGAGCTCGTAAATAAAGAAAACCTTCGATTATTTTCTTGAGGCTTGTTTGTCCGGTGTCCCGAAACGTGCTTGGCAAGCAAAAACAGACCACTATCTAGCCGCTGTCTTCTCTCTATCTCTCTCTTGCGTTCTCTTGCACACAACACCCAGGAGACACCTATAAGTTTTGCCTAGTCGTGGCACTGGTGTCAGTACTTTCTTCATCCCCGGCGTTATTTTTTCAAGAGCCCATGCCTTTCCGCGAAGAGACTCGGTACTGCAGCTTCGTCTAGACTTCACAATTTATACTTGGATGTATGTATACGACGACTTTGGGACTAAAAATTTACCACATTGGTCATGTAAAATAAACAAATTTATACACAGATACGAACGTCATAAAAATAAAATCAACCACCAACGTGTCTGCAGTATACACTTTTCAACTTGGAAATGCATCCAGTTAAAATTATAAAAGAACTGAAAACGACTTTTCTCTCAATGTTTTTGTATATAAAAAGTATTCGCTCACTCCTCAAAGAGAAGTAGTCTAAATGAAGAATAAGTTTTATGAAGGAATATCCACTTTAAGTAAAACAATGATGCTGTATACAGTGCAGTTTCTCTCCAACTTCAAACGGTTGGTTTGATGTTGTTATTCAAGTTGCTAATTCCTTCCAACATTTCCTAAAGTTATTAACGCTGCGGGCTTTTTGGATGCAATTAAGTTTATTTCATAGTTGAGCCACTTTTATAAACCATTATTACCTTACCGAACAACACAATTGTATTGCCTTTGAGAAATATATATAGCGATTGCCGTTTAGAACTCGAAAATGACAAACTTATTGAAAGTGACAGAAATATTGATTACAAAAACGTGTTCTTACAGTCACTTTAGCAAACCAATGAATGAAAATTATCTTGCGAACGACGCAGAAAAGCTACTATTTAACATCTTTGCTTTGAATAAATTTTCAACAATCGCACCAGCAACGCGCTCAAACACTTAAATGTACTCGCACACTTTGAGCTAAGTAATTCTCGCGAGTATTTAACCCCATATAGCCGTAGCATAAGATGGAACAGGTTGACGCAGCACTCATTTCAATCACTTACGCGTATGTGCATATACGGGCCGACTGCAGCAGCGCACAATACACACGACGCCCGTCTGTGCATGCAGGCTCGGTGCGAGCACGCGTATGTGTATGTGTACCTAATGCTGCTTAAAAATTCTCTCACGTCGCTGCATGTGCGTTTGTATCTCTTGCGAATTATAAATGCACCATCACGTACGGCGCATACATACGTATTTATAACGTGTGTCTAAGCAGAATACTCCCGTGAGCTTAGCATCCGCGCGCGCGCATAGTAGTAGTGTATATAAACGGGCCAGGAGAAGAGCTTCGACGTTTCTTTTTGAAAATTCTAAACGACGCATTATGCATTTAAATAATTCTCGCGATGAAAAGTTTATTCTTTTCATTACGCTCGAAGTGTTCGAACGAATCAATGGATTTCGCTTTTTCAGGTAGCTCGATAGATTATCATTGCCACGATCGAGCGAAAAGAGGGATTTTAAATATTAATCATCATGACTTGAAAATGCTCAGAGCATGTATTAGGGTTTTGGATATTTGAGCGTAAATGGTAGATTATTGTAATCTTTGTTCACGAAAAATGTCTAAACTGCCATAAACTGCGATAATCAGCAGCTGAATGTGCCTGGATTTACTATTATACATTTATTTTAACTTTGACATTTGCAGATTCACAAATAAAGGTACTCGCCATCTAGCGATGAAAGCTTCAAATGGAACTATTGTATTTAAAGTTGTTGACGTTTTTGAAATACTTTAATTTACATTTTTAGACGATTTGAAATGTGCTTCATATTTCTAACATGATTGTAATGAAAAAATCGTCAAAATCAAACCAATTATCACTGATAATGTATTTAGAAATATTTCAAAGGGTTATTTTTTGGTTATTATGGATCATTATTAATATTGCATTTCCATCAGGATGATCAGGAGGATGATGATGATGATGATAATGATGATACGACAGTGTCCGCCCATCGAGGAAATATCGCAATAACCGCTAATACTCTAAAAGGTCGTAAAATCCCATAGTAGTTGGCCATTTTAACGAACTAGAGTTTACGGCGCGCTACGCGCGCATTATGCTACGTCTATGTCAAGTTGCGCATGCAGACGGCCGCGGCGGTCGGCTGACTGCGGTGTCGTTCGCGTAGCGTAGCGTATAGCCGCTGGCGTAAGCCAATCAGAAGCCGTTTTATATTGGCTTCACTTTTAGGTCCATCTCTTTTTTATAAGTTAGATTTATGACATCTATATCGGCGTGACTTCGGGCACTCGAAATACACTCGAGCGCAGCGTTCTATAATATACACTCGTAAATGAGCTTCTTTAACGCCGCCTTTATTATAATAATACACTGTATTCTTTATAATGTATATAAGCACAAACTGTCGATATAAACCTGGGACAGATAAAGCGCAGCATATGATGCGCGCGCGCAGTACACGCCTCGTGCCTCAACTCATCTCAACGTTGCTGCTGCGGCAAAGCACTGCTGCGAGCACACGCCAAATATTATATACACCGCCGCGTGTAATGGTTATAGTTTTGAATTTCAGGTATATATATAGACCGCCCATCGCCGCAGCAGCGCGCGGCGCACGGGCCGGCCTTTTGTTAACCAATATAAATAAATCAGGTGGTCAGGCAAAGGCATACACACACAAAAGAGTTGCACAATGTGTAGAAGATGCAGCTCATGCCGGAAGAAATATGAGTAAGGGTGGATGGATGCTGCGAAAGAGGAGTGAAGAGCCACGAGAGAGAGAGAGAGAGAGAGAGAGAGAGAGGAGCGCGCTAATAACCCGAATATGAGAGGAGAGCAGCCATGTAGACGCGCGCGCGCTTATTCGACGATGTGCCAACATCGATCATCGCGCGAACCCAACGTAATTTACACATATAAATGATACAAGTTCGCTAATATCCAGAATTCATCATTAAATGTTTTGGAGCTTTATGCTGGCTATATAAATTTTAATTTGAACAATTTACTGAAAAAGAGACCCGCAACGATTCGAGCTGACCAAGTTAAATGAATTATGCTAGAAAATTTGACCGTTGGTCATTAAATGAGCAATCCTAAACAAAAAGACGTTTCGATAAAAATCATCGCAGTTCGCAACATCCGACCAAGCGAGGAAGAAGCTAATGAAAAAAGGAGCAATGCATTTACTGCACGCGCCAGGAATTTGAGGTAGATTTCTTTGGGTTCCGTTTTTTTTTTTCAAAATATAAAAGCTCTCTTGTTGTGCACACGAGCGTGCTGTTCTGCGCCGTTCATCCGCGCGTGACCTGTGCTCCTCGCGGCAAAGCCCACGCGTGCGCCCGCGTGCAAGGGCAGAAAAAAGATTTATACATTCGCCGAGGCCCAGCGGGCCGCCGACAGTCTCTCTCTCTCCCCGTCTCTCTCGCTGACCCTCGTTGCCCCTTTGCACGTAGAAGTTTTTATATACATAATATATCCATCTCTGATCGCTTTGTTAAAATATACTTTATTATATATTTCTGGCCAAATGTAGGCTCGCCGAGGCTTCTTTCACCTCTACTGGTTCTCGTATTTCGACAAGAAAAAATAGAATACTGCACTCGTGATGTCTGCTCTGATTTTTTTTCTCTCCATATTGTTTTTGTCCGTACTACTTGTCAATCTGCACGATATTCTTACAGAGGCGTAGTTTTTTTCATATCTCTGAGCATATCTTCAACAATATATACAGACAAATATGCCTTCTTTTGATGCGGAAAAATTTTCTTATAACTTATATTATCATCGGTAAAAATTTCAAAAATATTCTCGTTCTATTTATTTTTTTTGTATTATCTTTTCGTACAATCAATTCGGTACGCACCGACGTAACGTTGATATTGGGATAACAAAGGCCAACCTCGAATTTTCAATCGAATCAAACGTGAACATAATCTTCTATTTCTCCTCCACTATTGACATATACGCTGGCTGCAGTGTATCAGCTCGAGAGCGTTCGCTGCTTGAGCATAAAATCTATAATACGTACCCCGAGTACGTTCGTGAGAAATAATTTCATTTTTAAAAAGCAATATTCCAATCGACGCGATTCCATCTCATTGGCTGCTGCTGCTTCAGAAGCTGCTGCTGCTGCGAGCGTATAACATTTTGCGCTCGCGACTTTGCATTGAATGTCGTTGAAATATGCACAGATAAAAAACTCAGGGGTGCGCGGCGCACGCTATGCACATTTGATCGCTTCGATAAATCTCGCATGAATCAGTGTAGCAAGAAATTTATTCCCTACGTATATTTATAGCTGTGTACGTGCGTGTGTGTGTATGTGTGTGAGTACGATTTGGAGAGTTGCTTCCTGCGCGCGTTGTGTTTCCGCGCCCGCCGCGTTACAGGAGTTTTTCTCGCTCCCGATTCCCTTTTCTACTTTTTTTTTCAATACTATTTCACATTTATCGAATGTAAATACCTTGATAAAGTGTGCACCAGATTTTCCACTGCGTAACTCGGTTTCCTTTACGGACGCCAAAATATTTTTTACTCTCAATATAACTATTCAATTAACAGCATACCTCCGCTTTTACCATTGTGCGAGTTTTCGTTGCGGAAAAATTGTAAATGTTAACAAATAACTTAAAAAAATCTGCAGATAAGGTGAAAATGTATGAACGATGAAAAATGATTTCTAAAATATACTGCTTGTCGTGCAATTGTGTAAGGAACGTATAACTTAATTCTCTAATTAATGTACAACATTTCAAGACACGCGCCTGCACCTGCACACTTTACACTCCCGCGAGCTTTTTTCTTACAGTAGAGACTGCTCAGCCTTTTAAACTTTCACAGTCGGTGCAGTCAACAAGTTTTTTATTTTCGTCTGAAGGCAAGACACAACCTTGAGCTTATTCGCGCACAAGCGCGGCTATAGTGTCGGGGCTAAGAGATTTATAAAATCGAGCGCTAGGGTTAATTTCGTTAAAATATCTTTTTACCTTTTCAGCTTTACTGGATTCTCTGGCAAAGCGGCTGCAAAAGATATATAGGCAACATATTTATGAAGAACCTTTGAAATGCAACGTTTCTCTCTTTCTTTCAGTTTCCCTTTTGCAAGAGTTCACGCTCTTATACGCGTTAGACATAATAGTAATAATAATAACAATAATAATAATAATAATAATAATAACGATAATAAGGAAATATTTCTTCAACAATTACTTTTTGTGCAGTATTAAAGTGCACAACTCAGGTCTGCCTTGAAATATTTATGATTAAGCTCTTTGAAATATATCACAGAGTGAAAAATTGTACTTTTTATAACTGTATAATAATTTTACCCGTTCTGGCCTATAATCTATGTTTTTTCAAGCCGCATACGCTGATAGAAATTTTGAACATTTAATAGCTAGTTGTTTGTCAACAAAAATTTTTTTGTACATCATAAGGCTAGTAGAACTGGGTATATAACAAAGAAAAGTTGACTTCATTAAGTTAAATCATGCCTTCGACTTATACTATGATAATAACTTCGCTACTTGTAGTTTTACTAATAACGGTATTCGCCATCTACTGGTAGAATTACTATCCGAATTGTTGCTTTGACTTATATATTTAGTTTTATTTGTCCACTTGCAGCTTTGCGGATAAAGTTACTCGCCATCTAGCGGTGGATGCTTAAAGAAGTAATAAAATGATATTGTAAATAAAAAGGGCGAAAACTAGTTTAGAATTTTTTGAAACAGTTAAATTATCTTATGCAGATAATTTAAAATGCGCTTAATATTTGCTACATAAAGAGAAAAATCGTCAAACACGTGTTGTGAAACATTTTAATAGCAGCTTCGTTTACTAGCAACTTTAGAACTGTAGAGTATGTTAATAAAATTCGTTTTGTGCATATATTTTTTCCCCGATATCATTGGGAGTTTGATTAATTGGAAATGAATTTCAACCGATCCGAATTTAATTAATGAAAAGGACACACACTAGTGCGTGCCAGACTCGTTTCGGTTTTTTTTCTCCGTTACAATTACGAAGAGTAAAAGAATGGCTAAGGCTGGAACGCATGATGAACATGAAAAGAAATTGAATTAATACACAAGGAAGGGTACGGTGTATAAGCTCCTCTAATCGATTCAGTTTAATTATTCCTCGTTTTTGCGAGCCAATTTATGAAAAGATCTACAAGTCCGGCTCATCAACATTTCTAATCTGAATTTCAATGATACTTTTTTACCTCTGACAGTGTTATTGAATTAAATGTTGCGGATTTTTTCTAATAAAAATATAACGATTCATTAATCGAATTTAACAAATTTTCTTTGCATCAAAATCCTCATCTTAGTACATTAATTTTTTTTCAACCACCGGTGTCGACTGTTATCCCAAGGAATTCATTTCGAAACAAAACATCGTTCCAAGCTCGACCAAAGGGGTAAACAGCGAATGCGCCGGCTGAGAACGAAGTGCCGGACACGCTTTTGCTCTATTTGAATTTCGATCAAAGCTCGATTACTGCACGTCGCGTGCGCTCACTAACCCACCGCTGAGAGCAGAGAGAGAGAGAGAGAGAGAGAGAGAGAGAGACTGAGAGAAAGAGTGCAGGTCCACTGTGTACCACTACGCTGCACTGTACACACGTATTTGCGCAATTTCAAACGATTCAAGCGCGTGATGGCTCGCGAACAATAACAACAATAATAATCGTAATAATGATAATAACACAAGCCACCGCTGCCGCACGCGCATTATCCTCGAAACTTGCTTTTGTACTTGCGCTCGCGCGCGTAAGAAGGATAAATTGTGTGTCTGTGTGTGTGCCACCTGTGCACGAGCCGGTTATAAAACGTGGAAAGGAGATTTTATATTATATTTATAATATATATTTATATACGTGTGTATGTGTGTGTGCATTCGAAAGAAAAAGAGAGGACTATAGATCCATTCAAGCACAATGACCATGCGAATGTGTTTACGCGAGCGTCCGAGAGTGCGCCTCCTCGCGCTCCGGCTGGACCACCGGCATCGGATGTCTCGTGAAACGCGTTTCGAATTGAACCGGCTCTCTCTTTCTTTCTCTCTCTCTCGCTCACCCGTCCCGGGCTTGCTTTTATTATTGTAGTAGAAAAATATTCGCGAAAGGGTCGCTTGTATGATTCGTTTTCTAAATCCTCAGTGATTCATAATATACTTGAATGATTCGTATATATAAATGCAGTGTGCATCGCTTTGTCGCTTTCGCAAATACATACATATACGACGCGAGACCAGTCTCTCTTTCTGTATTGGCGAAGGGCAACCACGCGAAGCAACCGTAAGGGTATTCAAAAGATTCAAGAGGAGGTTTGGATGTCGCATTCGTATAGGTATGTTTGCTTGTCTCTTTTTACTAGAACGATCCTGCATGGACACAAACAAAAGACTCTCCAAGGCTACTTTTGATAATTCCGCAATAAATATTTGATAAGGCTGTCGGGCAGCAATTTTTCAGCCGCATGAGCGTTGAAATATGTGCCAACTGTTCGGGATAAAATTCTCTACGAAAAAACTCTCTGATTAATTTATTACTTTTTGCAAAAAGTCAACGATGGATGCACGCGAGTATGCCAGAAGCAAAAAGTCGATTAAGATCGAAGCAATACAAATCGCATGTCACTCTTGGACTCTTTTGTATATAATCAAGCATTGAACATCAGCAGCACAGGACTGCCGCACTGCGGGTGGTGCGTAATAAAAACTGCAAATGTTGCATATCAGATGAAGACATTAATCTTCTATCGATCTTTTAGCGAGAATGAACGAGAGAGATATAGAGGGAAAGGTAGACAGAGAGAACGAGAAAGGGAGAGAGATAGAGGGCAAAAAAGAAAAGAAAAATAAAACTGTGAACTCGCTAGCTCAATTCTGTCGCGATTTCTCCTCGCCGCAAATTCTCTCTCGTTCTCTCACCGGGTTGAGAGTTTCGGATCGATACTCATACACGAGGAAATCCTCATAACCACACGAGCCGAGATGAGATTCGACTACACCAACGCCTTCAAAGTGGCCTTGATAGTGTCTGCCCTCCCGTCAAGAGTTTCCGTTTGATGGGTCGATGTGACTGCGCCGCAAGAGCGTCGAGCTCTTCGATAAATCTGTCCCCCACCTCCCTCGTCCTGCCCTGGACAATTTCACGTTTCCAATTTAGTTTGCACGCGGCACACACCGCACACACACACGCGCAAACGCACCCAGAATTTATGAAGATGAAATCGCTGGTAAACATTTTTTTAATGAGACTTGGGCCGCGCGCAGGCAACACATACATGTGTGAAGGCGTTGCTTCGATTAAAATCAATTAACTGGTCTTTCGCGTTTACTTGCGAGCGCGTGCAGGTGTTTGTAAGTGCGTCGCGCGCGTTATACTTTTTCAGTCGCATAATATCGCCTTTTTTTGCCGACGCCACCGCCACCGTTCACATATTTATGGTTTGGCGCGAAATTATTGAACAAGAAATTTCATATTTGCACGTTTTCGTTTGATATTATATACTATATTTGGATCGATATTGAACTGATTCCAGTAATGGCAATATGCTTCGATTCTATGCTCCGGTGGAATTCTTCATGCATAAGAAATAATATTCATGATGAAAAATACTTGTCGCCAATGTATATAATATATATAAATCGATTTTTTTTTTTATAATATCGGAGCAAATAAAATTCGAAGAAGCGTTCTCAATACAAATGACCAGGCACATGAAGCGTGTAATGCATTTTTAATGCAATATGGAGAAGTATTAAAAAAAACTGCGAACCTTAAGCGCGGAGCTGTTGAGAAAAGCTGCGAAGGTGTGTGCGCGCGCTGATCGTCAAACGCTCCGGTATATACGTCTTACATAAACTAGCCGAGAAGAAAGTGTAGGTTGTAAAAAAAGGGAAGAATTCCGTGACAATGAGCAGGCTCTCGGCTGTTTGCTGTTTAACACACGCCCGTCGTGAGCTCGTCATAATTAGGCTGCAAGCGAGCCGGAGCTCGCTACAAGAGAAAAAAAAAGAATAAGCCGCCCTCGCGGCGACGCGAAAAGTTCGCTCCAGCTTTAGAGAAATAATTCTCGTAAAGAGAGCGAGAGTATATAGAGCTAACTGTAATACGGACTTTTTCGGGCGTTATTAGTCAAAAGATCATGATTACAGAGCGGCGCGCGCGCGCGTGAACGACCACCTGGTGAGGTATACTGTAAGAGGAAGCAAATCCGTTTTGAGTGCGAGCTGATGCTTTTTCTTTCTGGGTGCGAAGATCGTCACTTTGCGCGCGTCCAGCACAGTACGCCCCGTACTTTGTTCGTGTTTCTATTTTACGACGCAATGCGGACGTGCGCTTCGACGCCCAAACTACATGCGGAATATATTCAGGGCAGCTCAAGATGTGCGCGCGTGTATTATAAAGCACAAGCGCGGGCGTTTCATCCTCGCGCATCGACAGAGATAAATCTTCAAGAGAGAAATTTTTGCGTGAAAGTTTTTCCGTGTCTGCGTGCGATATATTGTCATATGCTGCGGATAATACACCGTGTGCGGCTGATGTCGCTACCGCTTCTGCGTGAGGCTGTACGCACTTGGCTTTTGAGAAGTTTCGAGCTTTAGATTCCCCGCAGTTACGTACACGTTCAACATGACAAGTTTTACTCGATGTTCTTGTCGCTGCAATAATTCGAGCTTAGTAACAAGCTGTAAATGAATCATTGCTTTGAACCTGTATTCAACGTTATGAAACATTAAAATCTTACTAAATATTTTATGAAGAAAAATCTTCAACGCTAAAGACTAATGGTATATTGTCCCATTTAAAAACAAATCGAATAAATATTTCAGTCACATTCTATTGCAAAAATCTATTTGATATTTCATTCTTTCCAATGCCAGACATATAAATAAAACTCTTTCCTATGTGCACAAAAAAGAAATCCTTATTTTCCGAAACTCTTTCTTTTAAGAAATTCTTCTTGTCGCATAATATCGACTTTGTATTTCTAAAAAAAATTACACCTTTCCTTGTACGAAACGTTATTTTCGGGTCCGGAAGTAAGTCGGATCATCAAAAGGCACCATCGTGTCACCCTTTATTGTGAAGCAAGCTTCCTTCGTCCCGATAAACTACAGGAATTGTTACCTTATAGTCACTAAATGTACCATTGATGAAAGTCAACGATTTTACTTGTAGTAATATAATACAGTATGAAAATTTTTATTTTTCCCTAAAATTGTGAGTTCACTGTTCAAACAATCTTTGAATCAATGCAAACATTAAGATAAAGGAAGCGATACTGAATTTTATATATACTACTCTACAAAAGATCTTGATTTAACGTGCTGATTTTTTTCTTCATAAACTGTATTAAAAATTCAACTCTGTACTCTAATTTAAATAATTTAATTGATATAAAATGTTTTAATACTAATTTTTCTGCGTTAATTACTCAAAAAGTTTATTAAGAATTAATCGTATTGAAAATTAGCCTCCCCCACTAGATGGCGAATATTTTTATCTATAAATCTGCAAGTGACATGGTGAAATTAACTGTATAAGTATAATAATACAATAGTACAAGCTCGTATTACTTTATACCTTCTTAGTTCATATGAATGAATAAATTTGAAATAATATTCTATTTATTGCTTTGTTATTGTGTTTATCCCTATATTTAATTTTCCAAATGGATCAACTTAGAATCAAAATTTTGAATGTACAAAGCTAATGATCGACTTGATTTTTTTTGACGGAATTTGAAACTGTGCCCATTCTACTGTAAACGAAACTACTACAAATATTTTTCGAGTTTAAAATGTTGTTACACTTTATACTTGGCATAGCACGCACCACTGTCGGCATTCGCGAACTCTCCTCTTTCGCCCTTTGTTGTCTGGCAGAACACCATGCGCCTAATACCTTATCAAGAACTGGTTGTACTTGGGCAAAACAGCTCATCTTCTATCACATGCCTTGAAACTTTTACTGCTTTTACTAGCTATAAAGTTCATATATCCCGTTCGCGTTAAATATTTCAGCCTTTTTGATATTACGTGATGAGTTTTACGAAAGATTCTTCGCATTATTTTGAGCATTTACTTTGTATTATTTTTATTACAAAATTTTACTAAATTAATTAAAGTTATGCTCTCGTTTTGAGATTTTTATGAATTTATACATTGTTTTGAAGAAAGTTTTTAATTTAATGGAACAAATTCATAATGCATATACTCACTAAGCTTTGGACGTCGAGTACTATAGAAATGAAAATTCGTTCTTTTATGAAAACATGTGCAGGAGTTCAACACTAATACACTTGCAACTGCTATTTCACATGTATATGGAAACTTTTTCTAATAATAAATAATAATTTATTTAATAATAATAATAAATAAATTTTTCGAAAACTTTCAAACACTCCAATAGGCAATAATACAAAGTCCGTGGGGAGATTCATGTCCGCTGAAAATTTATAAAAAATTATTGTTATTTACGAAGAAGAAAAAAATTGTTGTTAAGGGTAGGTAAATTTTTAATGAACTGATACAGTTTTACACAATTACATTATTTATATCAAGTTTTCTATTTTCAATATTTTTCAAAATTTAATATTTCATAAAAATGAAATCTATGATATTCGATTGATACGTCGATTCGTTTCAATATCTCTTCAATTAGAAAAGTTTATTTTAATTTAAAAAAGTAATCAAAAACTCTGTAATTCATCTTTAAATTAAAATGAATGATTCAAGACGGAATTGGAGCAGGCTGGTAAAAATATAATAAAATCCTTTAACAATATATAATTTAACTCAAATTGATAAATTGGCTCAAGAAAAATCACTCATACCTGAACTCGAGCAATAAAAGAAAAATTACTAGCACTTAGAAACACATTTTGCGAGGCGTCAACGCGCTTAAGTACGTCGATACTCCAATGGGTCGCTAAAGCGTGTAATCATTGTGCTTTCTGTCGCGCGAAGGTTGTTATGCACCGAGATTCTTTTTATTTCTTTTTCTCTCCCCCTTTTCTTCCTTCGACATGATTTTTCTCGACTCTACATACATAGATATAACTGTGCAATATATTATACCAGACTCCGACAACCGAGAGATTTATAATTGCACAGCAGCGGCGGCGGCGGCAGCAGCAGCAGCACAGCGTTGAAGAGAAAAGAGAACGGGCGCAAGGGGGAGAATTTTCAAGCGCGAGTGCACACGCCAGAACTTTGATGAAGAAATATTTTTTTACGATGGAAACAGACTTAAGTGCGAGAACTACTAGGGATATCGTTACTCTTGCTCTTCCAGTGAAGTCTGTCGAAAAAGCCCCGAGAAAGAAGCGTAATATGTTCCTATGTGCTCACACGCATAAATACGTATATAGCACTTACTCTTTGCTATGAGGTAGAAACTTTTTCCGCTCGGTGAGGTCATACTGCAAAAACAATTAATCAAGTTTATAATTGAATGTTCGTCTAATTTCAAATATTGTCATGTACTTTTTTGTATATTTGCAGCCTCGAATTTATTTCATTTTTTAAATTACTGAAAGGTAATTTATACCTGTACACCGTAACACGTTGCGTGTATCGTATAAACTAAAAAATCTCGGTAAAAAAAAACAAAATTATTCCGAGCGAGTAGCACTAACTAAACTGATGCAGCATTCGAATTTTAATTAATTCGTAATTAATGACACTCTCATTATTGCTACATAAATCAGTTGAACTAAAAAAAAATCAATCGCTGCGTATATGCAGGTATTGAAACACCGTTTTTCATTCATGCTGTGAATTGGTTGTATTGATTCCATGAACATGATTGCGACACAAACCGAAATATATCACTTGGTGCATCTGACGTATACTATATTTTTTGGAGTTCATATTCATAATCGAGTTACTTTCGAACATCTGACCATCGGATTCGGGCAAAAATTAATTTTTATTGGTAAATTATGACAAGTAAATGATTGAAAATACATACTATAAATATTATTAATTGATAATTTGTTTATTTCCATCGTATATAATACATAAAATAAAAGTCGATTAAAAACAATAGTCCAAAAACATGTGTCTTATTTTGTACAACGCTGAAAAAGTCAATGTCCGTTTTACTTTTTTTAAGATATACTATGACACAGATATTAAGATATTAAGAAATAACACTTTTTTTGTCTCTAATAAAGTCTGAACAGTAGTATATATTTATATATTTATAAATAATTTTTTAATATAGATTATGCAAACGTCTTGAAAGTCATCATCAGTCATTAGATTTTTAATGGTAAAAGATCTTATAATTTATCATCTCAAAAAACAGCGTCGCGAATACGCGCATATCCTTACGTTTATACAGTACAATAAAACGTGTCAGGGCGCGCGACTATACTTAATATACTGTTATTATAATATATCGACGGCATAAACGAGTAAATCAGAGCATACAAGTAACTATTATCTCAGTATTTGTGTCTTTCGGCTGCCGCGCGCGGGCGGGCGGACACCTCGAGTGTGTGTTTGTATAATCGTTACTTTGAACTTGTGCGTGAGTGAGCGTGTGAGTGTGTGTATACCTGTGTAAATGTGGTATGGTTTCAGGTGAAGTGTGACTTTATATATATAATATATATAGATGTACGTAATCGCGTCGGAAGTCAGTTTTTTTTTTACTCTTACATTACTTGGCTAAGATCAATGATCGAATTTAGTTGTTACAATTAAACAATGAAAAAATTCCGTGAATATCACAATGGAGGTAAAAACCCTTTCAGTTTTTTGATGTTCGCTGCTCGGTTGTCGAATTTCACGTTATAATCCTACTACAAGGGGACATCATCATCTCGATTGGCTGTGTCTTGGCGCGCGCTTGGCGTTCAAGGCGAACGTTTCATGTTGTACTCGTTCTCGTACTCTTTGATGTACAAATTTTTGAGAAATATTTGATTATCGAGCTCTCCGTGCGAGGGGGGAAGGAAGCGCTTGGTGCGACTGCTCGGCGAGTCGACTTTGGACTTGGTCAACTCACTGCTGCCCGACAGTATGTGGTTTATAGACAGTAACTTACGTCGCACCTCCATCACGGGAGGAATCTTCGTGGCGGATAAATCCCTGATTCGCTTGCTTCGAGATTTGGGCTGATTGCTATCGATACCCATTGACGGGATCTCATTGTCCGAGACGGATGGTGTGGTGGAGGTGGAGGTGTCAGTACTGGCGCTGGAAGTAGCGGTAGCACTGGCAGGAGTGGAGGTGGCGATTTTCTTCGTTGCGCTGCTGCTGCTGCTACTACTGCTGCTGCTACTGTCGTTAATTATCGCCGGCGTCGTCGTCGTTCTACTGTCGGGTTTCGGAGCCACCGAAGTGCTCGTCGCCGATGCAGCTGCCGAGATTGGAATCGCAGTAGTCTCGTTGTTATCGCTTTTGGACGAATTGAGCTTACTTTCAATGATATGTTTGAAAAACGTGTAGATCTCGCCGACGGTGAAACTCGTATTGTTTCGACCCGACACTCGCTCGATCTTCATTTTCTTGATCAGTTCTTCGGTGGCGTTTTGGGCTTCGAGAACGGACAATTTTTGAGTTACGTAGTCGTTGATAAACTCATAAAAACCCTTGAAGTGGTTCGGGGATTTGTGCTTCTTTTTTTCCGTATCCTTTTCCTTCGCATTTTCTTTATCTTTTTCCTTGCCTTTATCCTTCGATCTGCTCTTCTCTTGGTGTCCTCGTTCTTTTTTCTTCTTCTTCAAGTCCTTACGCAAATGTTTCTCGCTCCATCGCAGTGACTTATTGTAAAACTTGGTAATCCTCTCGAACTCGCGCTTCAACTTGGTGAATTCTCTTTGACTCTTGGTCTCGGCATTTTCGTGATTTTTGCCTGCGCCATTTTTCTTGGTCTCGGAGAGGTCGACGTTGAAGAAATTTTTGCTCATGGCGTTGAGCAGGTCGTGCATCGTCAAATTGGTTTCGTTGTTCGCGTGACGAGCATCGATTCGCTGCAACTTGCGGTACACGACGCGTAAAAAGTCGATCATCTTTTCGTCTCGAGTTTTACCGCCGTGCCCACCGTGGCTCCTGCTCACATTGCGATGCACCACGACCGTGTTATTGCCAGAAATGGTCTGATTTATGACCTCGTTGATTTCGTCGGCGTGAGTCATCGCGTCGTGGCTCTTTTCCATTTCGAGCTCCAACAGTTTCTTGCCGAGCTTGCGGAAGAAGTCGATGAATTTGCGATAGGCAACGACGACCGTCTCGTTTCTGTGCTCACCGGCAGACCTCTTTCTACGGTTCCAACGGATACGAGGATGCTGACCAAGCTCGCACTTGGGGAGCTCTTTGGGACTCCAAGAGCCTCCGATGCAGGTGGCACCTGGTGGTCCGGACGCGAGATAGTAGCCTTTGTCGCAGTCGTACATTATCTGCTTATTATTAACAATTTTCTTAACGTAAGGTCGGTAATCGTAGACTCCCATATTTCCAACTAGCAGGACTTTGCCGTTTTGCACGTAGCCGGGGAACGGGCAGTAGACTTCGATGCAGTGAGGAATGTCACCGGTCCAGTTGCCGTACTGGCACTCGACGGAGAACGAATTGTTGTACGGACCGCCGCCGATCATCTCGAAGCCGTCTTTGCACTTGAACACGGCCTTCATGCCGTGCTCGGTCTTGGGCGCGATCACCATGCCGTTCTTGGGCGGCTTGGGCATGAGCTTGCAGCGAGCCGGTGTGCACGAGGGCACGATGGTCCACGTGCCGTTGTTGCACACGACCGGATGATGAGCCATGGCGAACTCGTAGTCGCTTATGCACTCGACCACGAGTCGCTTGCCGTGCTCGGCGATCGTCACGTTGTTGATGTGATCGCGCTCGTCCGAGTAAACGTACACGTGGCCGCGGGCGATTTTCGGCACTATACACGGCGCTAGACACTGGGGCACTGGATAACGCCATTTGCCGTCCATCTGGCACAGACTCGAGCTGTGGCCCTCGAGTTTCATGTGCTCCTTGCAGCGAAAGATCACGCTCGCACCCATGCCAGTTCCTGCGAGCACAGTCAAAATGGTTTCGTTCTATTTTTTTTGTAAAGGCTACTGAAAAACTAATAACAGAAAATGGCTCTAACGAATTAACTAACGAAAAAAAATTACTAATGTGCTCCAAGAAAGAATTACAGTGCAGCAAAATAAACGATCAAGCAAACAACACCTAATTTAAAATACTGACAAAAGCTTTACGGATCTTTACCATTTTCTATGTTATCGATCCAGCCATTGTAAAGTATGCCCGGTGGACCGCAATTGATTTCGCGACAACTGGGCGCGTGACCGGTCCACTTCCCGTCAGCGCTACATCGTCTCGTTGACGCTCCGACAATGGTGAATCCAGTTTTGCACTCGTACGACACAACTGAATTATAGGCGATAGACGTGTAAATGGCTTTCCCGTTAACTGGGTTCTCCGGTGGCTCGCATTCCACCGACGTCACCTGCAGAGACAATGTATAAATCGAACTTTCAGCTCATTGAATTATTAAAATAACGGACGAGGAAACTTTGCTAAATACTTAACGACGCACGTAGCTGAGCAGATGTAATCAGAAAATTATAAATAAATAATTTCCGTTCTCTGATTGTTGAATTTAAAATTGAATTTTAAAAGCTTTTAAAATTTTGAAACAAACAATTCATTAACGAGGAAAATTGTTATCTCAAGAGAGTTTACAAATAACAAAATTCAAAATTTCTGTCAGAGATTTATTACGAGGATCGCTAATGTGTTTAACAAAGTGTAGGGCGTTTATTAACCTCGACACATTTTGGAAGTTCAGACGGAAGCCAAGAGCCATCAGCAACGCAAACTTTTTCAGTTTTGCCAACCAGCTCGTAACCGTCAGCGCAGTGATATGAGACATGGCAATCGTACTTGTAACATTCACCTGTACGAAATAATGAAAAACATGTTGATTGAGATGCGTTATTAGAATGTTTGCATAATTTCTATTCATTATGCATGAATGCTTGAAAGGTAGCTTGGCTTTGTTGCCACAATTTCGAAATTTGACACCGAGACAAACTGTATACGGAAATTAATTCTTGCACAGTTGAAGACTGATGCAAGTTGTGAAACTTGTCTTGGTGAAATAAATATTATAGATACTACTGCGGCAGCTTTTTTTATGCTACTTTCAAGGTTGAAATAATAATGAATTTATCTAAGCTATACTTGGAATAAAAATCAATTATTGGCGTGATCTGAGAACTATATTACGCTTGTTAAACTACTCAAAGGGGATAATGTGCAATATTTTATGACATGCATGTTTATAACATAGTCATGCATTATAAAATTCTTAGCAACATCAAAGCAAAGAAGATTCTTTTAAAAAAAGTTTGTCCTAGTTTTCAAGTTGAATAATTAACAAAAAAATCTTTTTATCATGTAGTATACTTCGTTGATCATCTCTATTAAGCACTTTTATTCTCCTTTTTTATCAACTTTTCAATAATTATTGAAAAATAAACAACGCAAAAAACATACACTTATCATTATACACATCGACACGAATCGCAAGCATACAGAAGCTTTGAGATGTTTCGATGAACTTTACCTTTTCTCTGAACAACAGAAGGTTAAAAAATCGAAAAAAGCTACGTATCACATTCACTAAACAACACTAAGAGATAAACACAGAAGTGATTACTGAGAAGCTTCTCTATACAACACCATGGTGTGACGCCAACGTACCAGCATGCCATCCATTGGCAATGTCGGGTGGTGCTCCGCAACTCTGCGGTTCGCACACTATATCTGGCCCGTACCATCCAGCCTGACCCTCCGTCATCAGGCACTTGGCCTTCGGCGAACCCTTGGTCACGTAGCCGTGATTGCAGAAGTACTGGACCATGCTGTCGAGATCGAAGCTCGACTGCTCGGGCAAGGCGTTGTGCCGAGCGTTCGGGAACTTGTGCGGCGCCGGACAGAACGAAGTCGGGTCCTTTTTGCAATTCGGCGTGACGCCGGACCATCGGCCGTCGGCGCGACAGGTCCTCTGCGCCAGGCCCACGATGAAGTAGCCCGGATCGCAGGTGTAATTGGCCTTGTCACCGAAGAATCGGCCGCTGATCACCATGACGCCGTGCTCGATTTCCATGAGCTCGGGACACTCTCGGTCGGGCTTGATGCACGACATGCCGCAGAAACCGTCGCAACGGCATTTCTTCTTCTTGCTCTTGCAGTCCTCGTCGGTGGAGCACTTGCGCAGGCACTTCTGGCCGATGATCTCGGCCTGCTCCTCGTCCCGCGGGCAGTGTGCCGACGGCGAGTTGCGCGGGTTCTTGTACACGCGTCCCTCGTCGTCGATCTCCGGCTTGGACGGATAATTGTTCTCGCGGCTGTTGTCCTCGTCCCACTCGTCCTCATCTTCGTCATCGTCGTCGTTGTCGACGGTCGACTGCTGCTGTTGTTGCAGCTTCGACTGCGAGGCGACGAAAAAGGCGCACAGCACGAGCAGGCTAAGAAACAATCTCGGCCTCATCTTGGCTTAACTACAGCAGCAGCAAGCTCGTGGCGCGACTGTGGGCTTCTTGCTGTTGTCAACGGCAACGGCAGAGAGAAACAGATCACACTCACCTACGAGACTCGGCTACAGCTACACACGCGAGAGACACAACAGTCGACAAAGCGACTCGCACTGTTATATCGCCCAATAGATGTAGAAAACACAGTCGCTGCGCGCTAGCCTAAAGCAGCTACAAAAGCTGCCTACATGTTTACATTGAATAAGAGGGCGATGCCACGCTCGCTCGCTCGGGCGACGGGATACGCGCGCTGTACACAGCTATAAAGCAAAAGAGACGCACTTCACTTCACACTGCACTGCACTGATTTCACCAACTACGAAACTTCAGAGAACTTCTGCAAAAGAAGCTTTGCTCCAAACCCTCTTCCCTTATAATCTTTTCTTTTTTTCTGTCGACTCTTGCGTACAGGTCGAGCTTTTTCGGCCCAGTGTGCAGCGATAGAAATACACTCGGGGGCTGCTGGCGCGACACTGCGCTCGACGCCGAGTCCAGGAATATATCGGCGCATCCGAGCTCGCGCATCTGGGCTGTTCAATAACTGCCGGCTCTGCTCCGCTGCTCTACCCTTGCGCAGCATCCGTCAGATGGTGAGAGAGCTTTAAGCGCGCGCGCGCAGCCACCCCGTGCCCGTCCCGCCGTACCCGCGCGCACCGTGGCGTTCGTTGCACGGCGTCGTCGTCGCAAGCTCCGTCCGTCGTCGTGTCGTTGGCCCCTCTTCTATGTACACGCAGACTCTCCCTTGCTCCCTCGTTCGCTCGCTCTCTCTCCGTCTTTTTCCCTCTGCAATATATATATACTGTCTCTCGCTCTGCGTTCTATAGCGTCTATGTGTATCGCATTTAATGCGGCGGTGGTGGTGTCGGACGACGAGCAGCAGTAGTAGCAGCAGCAGCAGTAGCGTTGCAATATATACCCTGCGACCGACCTCGGTCAATGTTTATCTTTCGCCCTGCGCTATGATCGCATGCATGAATTTATGACCAATACCCATGTGAACATCGCCTTCACACCTTGAAAACTTTAAAGTTCTGTGAGAGCCAAGTTTGTGATCAACTCGGTCGATTGTTGCAGCTGCACTACACTAGCTATACTCGAGGATTGATATACATGAATTAACTAAAAGCTGCATACCAAGTGTACAACGCGCTCTTTTATTTATGTTATTTTCTTTTGCAACTTTTCCAAATACTTGAAATTATAATGAAAAACTTGGATCAAAGCCGATTATGCAGAAATATTTTCGTCTTTAAAAGGTGTGCTAAACAGAAAGCTGCAGGAGCTTTGTGCAGAGAGAGAGAGAGAGAGGTTAACGTGATGCTCTTTGTAGATTGATGGACGCAGAAGAATAGATTTAAGAGCGAACAATGCGAAACGAAGGGAATCGAGTCAGCGTGTTAGAAGTTTCGAGTACCCGGAAACTATTTAAACGTAGTGCAAGAGAGAGAGAGAGAGAGAGAGAGAGAGAGAGAGAGAGAGAGGAGAGAGCAAATTTTCCGAGGTAACTTTTCTCTCTCCCTCTCGCTCACTCCATCTTGCTGACTTTGTGTCGGAAGCGAACATTTTTGAAGTGGTTCACGCGCGTGCTTCAGCATGTCAAAGGAATTTCAAAAATGATAACTAATTTGTGTCGATTAAATGAAATGATAACGGAGTTCATTACACAAAACTCATGACTACAAAAACTTAAATTATGAGAGAAAATGTATATTCAATACAAATCGGCATATGCAAATGAGTTTCATTGAAATTTTCTTTTTTTGTAGCAAAGTATTGAATTTTTTTTGACAAGTGGTTACAAATTATTTTAAATTCACGCATCTCTGTAAAAACGAATCAATTGAATTTACGCAGGCAAATTTACGACTCCCAGAGACATATCCCCAACTCGACAATAGGACGAGGGCTCGATTTCTTGATATATTGCACGATTTAATATTTGCAATTGAATACGCGACGATAAATTTTCATAAAACACCGCACGTTCTGTATGTATACTTATAGATAAAGGAAGAGAGAGAAAGAGAGAGAATGCACGCGAACAAAGCCCGAGTTTGACTCGGTGATAAATGCAGCTGCAGGTTTTAGTCCGTTTTCAATCAGCTAAAGCAAATTATTAAGAAAGATTAATAAGGAAAGAGAAAAATGTTTTCTCAGTTTTTTGCATACCATGTTTCGCGAAGCTTTAGCGAGACCCGATGATTAAGAACTCGCGAAGCGGCGGAGAATGTCAGAGGTAAACAGGGGAGGACGAATTTCACTTTTTTCTCAATTTGTGGCGAAGTAACGCGGAGAGGTGCAACGACGATTTGCATGATAATATGAGCCTTGCTAACTTTCGAACTGAATAGTCTTATTGAGGAGCGCGCTTCGCGCTCCCTCTGGCAAGTTATTTACATACTGGCAAAATGATATATTCTCAATTGTTTGTTATAAGTAAGTTTGATCATCTCTGCAAGCAGTTGAATGTTCTTCTGAAAGCTATACATTTGTACATACACGGGTAGTAAAGATTTTAAGCTGGAAAAACTAATGTTGATAGAAGCCCAGACAAATAAGTTTTATAGCACTGTGTGGCATAAGTTCACATTTATGGCACGCTTTTTGGTGGCATAAGTCGCACATTCTGGCACCGCGGCGTTCGCATCACACTCGCATACGCTCGTGCGCTAACCTCACTCCGCGGTACCAGAAAGTGCGACTTATGCATCGGAGAAGGGGGCATAAATGTGAACTTGCACAGTAATATAAAATGTTGTTCGATACTCGGGCCATAGGGGACACTTTTCGGCCCAGCTATTAGGACCCTCGCTGCGCTCGGGCCCTAAACTACACCGTGCCAAAAAGTGTCACTTATGGCCCTTGTATCGAAAACTACTATTATTCACATTTTGATTTTTACGAAATTTAATGTAAAACCAGACATTTAAATTAAAGCAACCGATACTGAAATTTAATCAAGATATTTTTACATGCAATCGTCATGGAATAAAATTTATGAGTGCTGATTAGTTTTTTTACATCAATTGCAGAAAACATGCATAAATCTTATCTTATACATTATTTTTAATGAAAAAATTAACGAAAATTTTTTAATTTGATTCTCAAATTTAAGCATATTGATTGAAATTGCAAAAAAATATATGAAAATTCAATCATAATTAAAGCATCCACCGCTAGATGGCGAGTCCTTTAATCTGTAAATCTGCAAGTGGCAAAGTAAAAGTAATTGTACAAGTCACTAAACCAATATACCTTTACCTTTTTTAATTTTCCTATTCCTCTCCGATCGCTTTTTGACAATGTACAATCAAAAAAATCCATACAACACACATTGTAAGCAAAAACAAACTAATGACTTTGAAAAAGTAGCTTAATAAATTAACATGATCGTGTCTAATTTTTTCAAATTATCATTTAAAACAAACTAATAATCCAATTCAGAAGATGCGTTAATGTAAATGCAAAGACTCTAATTCAATGTCAATTGAACTAATTCATGTTCAAAAATCAAAAGTCTGCTTGAATCAATCCTTAAGAAATGGCATCATGGTTAAAGCTGTTAATAAAAAAACTTGTCAAGACTAGTAGCTGGTCGGCCTCTCTTCATAAAATACACGTTGCAATGCAGAATCTTCCACACATAAACATCAGCTTTCAGGTGATATATACTTACAGAAGCTCACTCCACAGAATTATACTAAAAAGAAAGAGAAGGAGAGAACCCGATGAAATAGTCTGAGCCTTCTTCACAAAGCAGCAGTCTGAAGCGCTCTTTTTATACGCACGCGGTACAAAAGCGGATTTTATTGCATGAATTCATCTATCTATATGTATCACGACTCGCGAGGCTTTCATAAGCACCGAATGAAAAGACTCGGCACTGCCTGCTTCTGCTGCAGGCAAAGGAAAAAAATAAGAAGCGAACGTAAGAGAGATCGTACATTTTCTATGCGTGTGAGAGTACGTGCAAATGTCCGTATTGATCGCTTCGAATGAAAAAAACAATGACTGCAACAAAGTGTACCCGATCAAAGATGGAATTGAATTCGGTGAGGAGGAGGAAAGTCAGTTCTTCGATTTCATTATCAAGGTGCATGTTCCGAATATGTATTTCGTATGTCTTACGTAGAAGAAGGGATAGATTTAACTCTAAATGACTCCTTTACAGTCATTTTATCAATAAAAAAAACATCTTTATTTGTCGTTGCTGATATTAGAGTAAATATCTTGGAAATATAACTATAAATCGATAGTGCATGCTTTATAATTTTGCTAATTGACTATATACTCTCGTATCCTGTCGCGCTTGTCTCACAATACATTTCTTTATCCACGCTAACGATTAACTGCGAATGAAACGGCTTAAGGAGGTTCGGGAGTCTCATTCAAAATGCAGCCAAATTTTTAAAAAAGATTTATTTCCTTTGAAACTTTATATAATAAATGTTTAAATCAAAATACAACTTTTCACCGTAAAATTTTGTTAAAATGATAAAAAAAAAT
>CACVKI010143902.1:0-119466 GCA_902732785.1 Trichogramma evanescens | reverse complement strand
ATCCCAAAAGAATTTAGAGAGGAATGCGCTAGGCACCTGTGCGAGATAATAGCAAGAAGAGTTTTCCTGGGCTTGGCACAGGAAACATTTCCGGAGCTGATACATAATCGGCTGCAAAGTAATAAATGTCATTTAATCCTCGAGGACCTAATGAACGAAGATTTATATATGATTGGCTTGGAAGTTGAAGATAAAAGCTTGCGACAGCAGTTAACAAATAGACATTAATTGTTTTTTTTAATGTAATATAATGTTGTATATGTTTCATAATAATCAAATAAATAAATAAATAGACATTTTAAAAATGACTTTAGAATTTTATTTATAAGCACTCGATAATTTAAAGTAATAGATTTGCATTATATATTCATTACCCAGGCACCTTATGGAAAACAAAGTTATCTATTCACATATAAGGGGTTTTGAGATTGCAAAATAATTTTTGATAACGAGAAAAAGCAATTTAAGCAAAAAACATCGAAAAAAATATTAATCGACGTTGAGGAGACAGAAAAAATCATTTGTACGCGCCTGCCTTGAAGGAGCTTTCATTTTATACATAAAACTAACAGAAAATCACTATTACAAGTCGATTCTAGAAAAAAACCCAAAAACGGCCCACCCTCATATACATTTCATTACTCTGCCTGTCAAACACTTATCAACTAATAAATGAATAAAACTGGAAAAGTCTGGAAAACCGAAACATTTTGCTGCTGTTACCTCTGATCAGCGTTTCGCTATGCTTAAAGAAAAAGCAAAAGAAAAGGAAATGAAGAAGAGAGAAAACTGGCTAAACAAAAACATCAAGAAGAAAAAAAAATTGTTGATGCAAAAATTCAAAGAACTATCCAAACAAATTAACTCAAACCCCCCGAATAAAGATAAACTAGCAATAAAAAAACGAAGAATAATGAATAATAATAATTTCATATTCAAAGATATTGCTATTATAATACGATTCTGTGCCGTCCCATTAATAGGTACATTCGCTTTTGAGCCATAGGTACAAAGCTCTCTAGTATCCCACTTATGAGGTGCATGAGCTCATAAGTTAATATTATGAATTTATTGATAATTATTATAATTAAAATTATGAAATAATTTTTTCTTACTTCTTAATGTATAAGCTACACAAATATGAATCAAAAAGAAAATATTTCATCAAAATTCTTTATTTATGATGTGAGATCTTATTTGGTGGAGGAAAACCGTCGCATAATAGGCTATTCTACTTACGTATAATATAGAAGAGATCTCGAGCGGCTCGAGTCGGATGTATAGGATGTAAATTTTTAACCGGAAGTTATGCAGCTCTGAAATATTAATTCGAGTAGCGTATACCGGACTGATGACTCTCAACTTTTCTACGTGGACGTGGTGCTCTCTCTCCCTCTCTCGCTGCAGCATGGAAAAACATCGGCGTCGAATGCATCGACGCTTCATCGGCTTTCGAGATTAAAGGCAACACAAAAAAAACGACAGAATCACGGTAGCGCGAGTCGGTAACTTTGCCAGCGCGAGAAGAGGAAAGAGAGAGAGAGAGAGAGAGAGAGTGAGAGAGGAGAAAAACCGTGATCGGGCTTCGGTATATATGTATAGCTACTATGAGCCGAGTATAGCGAGTGCGATGAAAATGAGAGCTGACTATGCGAGAGGGAGAGCAGGCACTTTTCATGTACGATCGTGGCGATATTATATATACCTATATCTACGCGAGAGAAGCCAATAATTTCAGACGCTGAGTGCCATCGGGGCTCTCCTCTGCCTATATTATATATCTAGTGCCTTACCGGGCAATTTCCACTCGAGCGAACTTTTTGACCGCTTATCCCTCTGTATATATAGTGGAAGTCTCTCTGTGCCTTGGCTCGGGTCGTGCAGCTCTCGACCCGGCAAGCGCAGTCCACTACACCGCGCGCGGGTCACGATTATATATGCGACAAAGATCGAAAATTATTAGAACAGATCAGAGGCCAATGGTCATCCTTTTTTTTTTTTTGCTTTGCTCTTCGCTCTCTCGTTCAATTCGTCAATGCGATGTTTATGTATCTCGGCTTTCTCTTCTCGCCCAGGCAGTTTTTTTATTTTTCTGTACTTGCAAATTTATACATATGTCTCTTTGATATTTCAATCTCTGGCGAGTAGCTCCTCGCGACTTCCGTGGTTCTCGACCGCTCAGCCGGAAGATCATCCTTTTGAATGAATGTCGCGGCGCCGCTCGACCGGATTTCCTAAATATTCGCCATTATAAGCTTTACGCAAAACCGGAGCATCACAGCCTCGACGAAGGGCGAATCTCATTTCTTGAAATTTCTACAATAATTGTGTTTTTGCTTTCCCTCTTTTACAGAGCCTTGGTATACTAGCCAGCATACCGGCGGCCCTGCTCATCTTGACGCTGCTGACGCTGCTCGTGTACCTGGTGACGCGTTGCTGCGACCGCAAACCACGCCATCGTCGCTCCATCGCCGTGCTCAAGTGCTTCCTGGCCGTGCTGGCCATACTCTGTTGCGGCGCCGTGGCCGTGGGCCTCTACGGCAACGACGACGTGCACAACGGCGTGGTGCAACTGATCAGCGCCGCCAAAATTATCGACGGCACCACGCGCAATGTCAAGAATCAGACGGACGCCATCAGGGCGACGCTGGAGCGAGTCTCCACCGATCTCATCGCCCTCGACGACAAGTCCGGCGATCCGGTGTCCAACGCGACGATACTCGGCTCGCTCATGAACGCCCTGAGCCTGACCAAGGCCAATCGCACCCTGGCCGCGACGAGCATCGCCAAGATCAAGGAGCCACTGATCGCCATCAATCTGGCCGAGGCCATCGAGCTGACGGACAAGATCGAACAGTACAGATGGCCCGTGACCATGGGCGTGCTCTCGGCTCTGCTCATACTCTGCGTCGTTCTGTTCGTCGGGGTCGCGCGTCACTCGCGTTGCGCTCTCATCACGTAAGTTTTTAGTTTGCACTTCGTTAAAAAAGCTAGATAGCGAGTATCTTTTTCTGTCAAAACAAGTGTACGAGTCAAAATTGTTTAAGTATATACTACTAACAATGGAGTTGTTTTACACGGCAGTATACTTTTAAATTATATATACTTTAATTTACTGATTCATCGTAACAACTTGCTAAAAAAATTCGTCTTCCCTCAGTTTCTCGGTGTTTGGCCTGTTCGCAATCATCACCTCCTGGCTCATGGCTTCCCTGTACCTGGCCTCGAGCGTGGCCATCGGCGACCTGTGCGTGTCGCCCGAGGCCTACCTCACGCGCAACGGCTCCTCGGCCTTCGCGCGCATCGTGCCCTACTACACGCAGTGCGACCCGAGCATGTCGAATCCCTTCACCCGCGAGCTGCGCGACGTCAAGCAGTCGATCGAGCACTCGCGGCGCAACATCGAGCACATACGCCAGTACGCCAACTACCTGTTCAAGGACGAGCAGCTGCAGCTGCAGCCGCGCTTCAGCAGTCTGACCAGCGACGTCAACAGCATCGACAAGCAGCTCAACAGTCTGCAGGCGATGCTCGACTGCAAGCCGCTGCACCACCAGTACGTGCAAGCGGCCAAGAGCTTGTGCATCAACGGATTGTAAGTCAATTTTACCGTTTCGCTTTTTTCAAGTCGCTAACTCAATTTTCTTTTCGATACAGCTTCGGACTCACTCTGATGCTACTCGCAAGCGTGGCTGCCGGCTTTCTGTTTACTGTTCTCGTTTGGATGGACTCTCACACGTGGATTTACATCAGAAAACGGTAAGTCGAGCTCGGCTATTGTTCGCTTTGAGATTTCGAGCTAAAGCTCGCTCTCGGACGCTCACGGTCATTTTCTTTACTCTGTTGCAGAAACGACTATCATCAAGTTAATGAGCAGGATCCATACCTACCACCGTCGGCGGCATCGCAGGCAATAGCGGCGCGAACCTTCCGAGGCCAAGGGTCGTACCCTCCGACAGCCCCCCCTCTTAATGCCCAACTTGGCAATCATACTATTAAGCAGCCTCTATTGCATACGCCGCCCCCGCCGTCTTACGCTACTGCGACCGCTCGCGCACGTCAGATGCACGAGAGCATGTCAAAGTTTGTGCATGTCTTGTTTTTTGTCTTTTTTTCTCATTTCTCTCTTCTATCCTGTCTCATTTCATCTCGATATAAACTCTTCCTTGATCCATCTTTTCATTGAATCGTATGCAGCCGAAATTCGTGCCTTTATCTAGGTCTTGAGCATATGTATACGTTTATACCGCTAATTGAGACGAGAATGCTCGAATTAATATTGAACAATATTAATGCTAGCATTAAAGCAATTTAAGCTTGCGTATTAAATTCGCGTGCATATGGTAATTTTCGAGCAAATATACAGGACAGGAAAAGGCAACCATAACAGTCATAATCCGATAATCCCTCTGATAATATTCGAATACTATAAAATTTTGCAGTTAATACACACTTATATTTATTATTATTATTACTGGGATTGCTCAGTTTCATTTCACTAAATTAATAATGTAAGGTCAGTCTCACCATAAATTTGTACGTTAGTACTTACTGAAACTTTACTCACTCATTATATAGTAGAGAATTTAGTTTTGAGAAAATCAAAAACAGCAAATTTGAATTTGCTAACAAAAAATCCTTTGATTTTCTGCCTTGAAATATTTTCGATGTTTTAAAAGATGTTCATACTAATATGCGCTATTGCAACGTTAGATGGAACAAACCAAGATTTCCATTCAATTTATATTGATATTTTCCTTGGACTCTTAAGATTTTCGAATGACTTGGTTCGTTCTAATAGCGTAATAAAAACAAAATTAACTGAAATTGCAAGGAAATAATTAATCCATTTTGATCATAATTAATATTGCAGTCTAATAATATGTTCGATAAATGCTTTATCATGCTATCATTGTTTTTTTATTCATTTTTTTAATCATTACAAGTGTAGCTAGTCAAATTGATTTAATAATATTTGTGCGCTTTTTGCTCTGTGCTCATAAATCATATAATTTTAATTGCTATTCATAAGATAGGAAAATCATCATCTTTTTTTCAATTTTACTACTTTTGATATATTTATGGGCTGCGTGGCGTAAACGTCGTGTCATTTATTTATAAATAAATGTTGTGGATCGGCAAAAATTTAGCATTTAGTTTGCTCGATGTTTTAATTATCTCGTTAATTTTTAATGGTCTGTAGGACCTTAAATATATTTGCATCGCTATGGCAAACAGTTATTATATTATAAAAAAAAACATTATACTACACATTATACTATGTCGTATAGTGTCTGAGCTATTCAGTGGCATTTTTTTAGTATTTTCGATACGCATTAATTTTCTTTCATCGCTAACAAAACACGAGACCCCCGCACACAGATAACATAAATCTCTTCCAACTTGCTCGGCGATTTTTTTTATAAAATAATGTTACTACTGTGACATAAGCGCACATTGTGAGACATTAGCTTTGTATAATTAGACCGTCAATAGTCATAGTTTCAGTGAAGAGCACTATAAAACTATTACCGCATAGACTAGAAACGAAATAAGAAATCCAAAAAAATTGGGAAAAGAAAAGAAAAATCGCCGAGCAAGGGCTTCGAGAAGAGTACACACAAGGCCCCCCTTCAATCAATAAACAAGTTAGACGTCGTATTAATTATGCCAAATGTGGTTTTGTGTGGGTGTTTTGAAAAACAGCAGGGGTGGCCTCAACGGAACAGCAAGCGGCGATCATCACGGGAAATCGCACAATCAGCACAATCAGCAGGCGAGCAGCGGACGAACCGACCATCGTGCCGGGCTCGGGGATCAGCCTGGCCAGTACGCGACTCTGAGCAAGCAGTGCAAAACACTCGAGTCAAGTGATTTCTACTGAGGGCACGCCCCCTCGGGAACAGGTGAGTTAATTAGCTAATCCTCTTCGTTCTCATTTTTCTCAACGAATTTTTTCGATTAATTTTAATCATTTGATAAAAAAAAACAACAGGACGAGAGCCGCCATGGACGCCAAGTGTAGCGTCGTTCACAACGCACAACTCGCACGCCAGCATCGGCGGCGGCTCGGTGGTGGCCCAGACGACCCCACACCTCGCGACCTTCCAAGACTCGCGCAAGACCCAGACCCTGGATCCGAAGAATTTGGCCAATCTGAAGCGCGGCCCCCAGCCAGCCTGGAACAGGCCTCTGCCCGTGCCAAATCCTTCAGCCAACAGCTGGAACGACATCGAGTCACGCTCCCAGAGCAACATGAATCAGTTCCGCTCGCTGGTGCGCAACAAGCCCGCGGGCCTGCGCCAGGTGCAGGACCAGCACGCGCACCAGCAGTCCATACAGGACCAGTGCCGCACCCTCGACCGTAACTTCTCGAGGCTGCAGCAGAATGGCGGAGGTGGCTACGCTGCCGCTGCGGCTGCTGCTGTGGGCGACGTCGGCAATCACCACTTGCCACCGCCCGTAATGACCAACAACGTCAGTAGTACAGTGCCAAATATGTACGGGACTTACAGGAGGCCTCCACAACAGCACGACAAGGGCCATCATCAGCAACAGCAGAATCATCATCAACAACATCAGCAGCAGCAACAGCAGCAGCTTCAGCAGCAACAACAGCAACAACAACAACAGCAACAACAACAGCAACAGCAAGGCGCGGCGCTTGGTCAGGTTCAAGGTAGCGATCCGAATCTTTACGCGGTCACGGAGCTCTAAGATGCTGAATAGAAAGGTTGCGAGTAATGCTTGAATTTTCTCTCTCCTACGTAATGAGGCCTGGCGCACCTTCGTCTCCTAATATCTCTTATTTCGAATTATAATTCACCGATACGTATGTTAATGCGTCGAAGCTCTCACTGCCAGTTACACTTCCCAATATTCCAGATTTTTTATAGCCACTGTGCGATTTTTCATTTATCGTTGACATACATAATGTTTCCTTTGAGGTATCAACCATGATAACTATCGTGCAAGGGCTATAATTAATGAAACGGTAGAAAATATATATAAAAAAAAAAAAAAACAGAAAAAAGAACAGAGCAAGTACTGCTGCTGATACTCGGCGCTTGGCGTGTGTTTACTCTTTTTTGTAATAGATTGAAAGTACGCGAAGGCGTTCGAGACAGCGCGCACGTACCTACGACACGAGAACGTTAAAGGAACCAAGTTCATACATAAAAAAGAACTTCGTGTCGTAGATCTTTCAAGCCAGAAACCAAAGAAAGGATAGAAACAATATACACGAGGTATCGTGCAGAACCTCCAATTGAATGAATTAATAAATAGCTAAAAGGAAACCCGTGAAAGTTTCCTTTCTTCGAGTAAATAATTTAGACCCCGAAAGGAATTGACCGGGTGAAAGAAGACGTTGAGAAAATAAAAAAACGAACCGCGTAAAATGTATTTGTAATCGCATGTACAATGGCCATTATACGAGTTTCGTTTTCAATTAATTTCTATCCTTTTGTAAGCCTATCTGTGTGTAACGGAAGTGCATTTATTATAATTTAATTATATACATTATTTTTAGCATGGTGATATGATTCGACAATTTGTAAAGTAAACTTTAAGTTTTTAAATGAATTTTCAACTGTAAATGTAATATGTTTTTATGTTATCTATAACTTTTGATTTTCCATTATCTGTGGATACGTATCAATATAATGAACAATCCGTTTCCGGCGACAGAGATGTACATGACTTTAATAATCTTTTTGTAACAAAATTATTATTTTACTTGTATCTGACTGTCGAAATATGTGTAATAATACAAGTACACTGCCTTCGTAAGAAACTGTATTCAGTTCTCACGAAAAACTTTGTACTCTTGTAAATGCATTTTAATTGTTTTTATATTATACATCAAGGTTCATTACGAGATCATATTGTTTCAAATTAAAAATTCGAAACATTGATTCTGTTAGTAGTATGCAATTCTTTTTGTATATTGCCGATACTTTTTATACGTTTATAAGCACAACGTAGAAGTTAGATATGTATCGATAGAAATGTTTTTTTCTACACTTGAATTTATTTTGATGCGATATGATGAAAATACAATGCGAGGAACGAAAATGTAACGTAAAATGTAATAAACTCGTTCAAAGTTCGATATAATTTATCGGTTGAAAGCCAAAAAATAGTTACCGCATATAATGACGAAAAAAATCGTTGCACGAGTAATGTAAGCGAACGAAATACTTATGTAATTTATGAGTACGTAAGTTTTTTCGATGAGTGCATACAAATAGTGTATTTAAACGAAATAAAACGATGTAGAAATTATTGACTTAACAAAAGCGAATTTACAGTGAAGGATTTTAAAGTACTGCTGTTCCTCGAGCGAACACTCTGTAAGATTTCAGTACAAAAAGGCGAATTTGTGACAAAAATCCATAATTTAGCTGACTTTTTCTGACAATTAAACCTGTGTAAGTTTCTTGTCTAGTGTGTTACGAAAATACAAAGAGTTCATATTAACAGCGAACGTAAAAACAATGATACTAATCATTATAACGATTTATGACTGATTTTTAATAATGAATGCCAAAAGCATTTTCGTAGAAGAGCGAGAAATGATATGAATGCTTTTTATTATAAATGTTAAGTGTTCACATCGCACTGGAAAATTTTCAAAATAAGCACGTGCTTATTATGCAAAAATTGTTCACTGATATAGTTTTAACGATTATAAGACCTCATTTTAAGTTAATATACGTTTATGTGTAGTATCATTTATTTCTTTTAGGTAGTTTTATTTATAAAAATGTGTATAGATATATTATTTAAAATAAAAAGTTTCTCGCCTAAACTCTTTGAAACTACATTTTATCACCACATTTCTATATTTAATTCAATGAAAAAATTTATAAAACACAAATTGATTTCAATACTTGCGTTCACTAAATCAGATGCCAATGAAAACAATTCTTTTTCTTCATTAATATTTTACTTTTGTACATAAAACACTTAAGTTTGCTACTGATTTATACATAAAATTGTGTTGTAATATATTTAAAAAAATAAGTTTATCGTTCATTAACTATTTTTTTGGAAATATTAGTACTGAAAATTTTAAAGCAAGTGTGTCGCGAATGAAAAATTTGTTTGTTCGTATGAAAATACGTCTCTCGTTCATCAAATTATAATGTTTTGAGGATCCTTGCAAGTAGTGTAACTAATACAAATTCATAATGGTAAAATGTGCTGTTCAGTAAAATAATCATGTGAAAAGACTGCTATTCATGTTACGATGCCATAGCACAAAACGGGATCAACTGACACTCAATCATTTATCGTAGCAACTATATCTACCTATGCAAACAATTTAAAGTCATACTGTATGAAACATAGTGTGTCAAGAATAAAAAATAAGATGAAAAAAAATTAATGATATAGCAGATACTATCCTTAAAAATGTAGACAAGTCAAAACACTTTTTGATAAACAAAATTTAAATGAAACATTTTAGAATGAGATTCTGAATCGCGCTATGTATAAAATTATGATGCTTATAAATAGCAAAATATACAAGTGTTCTCTAATGAGAATTTTGAAAAATGTACATCGTGAAAAATTTAATTCAACTAGAAAAATACATCGTTCAAAGATACGATATGGAACTTTTATTACTTTTCTTAATGAATTGTAGATACATCAAGTCAAATAAGCATTATTTTTCATTCTTTTCATGGCAAAACAGGTGAATCTTAAAATATTTGATACAAATGTAAATACCTGTGAACAAAACTTTTAGAAACTTTTTATAAATAACAGTTTTTGAAGCAATACTGATCCATTCAGGTATATTTTATTTTACGAATAAAAATGAGCAAGTCACCATGTATTGCACTAATTTTGAGTTTCACTGTTTTTTAATTATATCGATCGTTTTATAATTGATGGGTCTTCAATCAATTCAATCATGGTACCAAATTGTCTTTCTATACTTTTCAAACAATATGAGTACAAAATTGTTAATTAACTTTGAAATGTTCAATCATCATTTTTGTACAACGTTATATTAAAAATGACATTTCTAAGGAATCAAGGAAAATTTTCAAAAACAAAATAATGATGGTGCAATTGTCTTGAACGAATGAATGATAAGTTAGACTAAATATTATACAAAATAATAATGCTACTGATACAATAATAATGTGGAATGCAAAAAGAAAACTGAAGAACATAAAAATTGTATTGAAATTTTGAGGAAAAAATTTCATGCCTGCATTTGGCCTACCGTAAATATTCATATTAATGTTTTATTAAAACAATTCATATTATCACATGATCATTTTTTACCAATATTCGCAGCAGTTTCAGTCTTTTTGTCAAAAAAAAAAGATTGAAAAACAAAGTATTGCAATTGTAATTTTACCATTGCACGTACCTAGAAAATAATCATAATAAACAGTGATGAAAAAAGAGAGTGAGAGAAAATGAGAAGAGTTTCATGAGCTAAATGATAAGCTCTAATTTAAAAAATAGAAGAACCTTATGAAAAATAACAGTATGGTTATTAAATGAAAATGGAAAATATATAGAATTACGTTTTGGGAAATAAAAGATAATGTACTGTGATGAACGATCAAATCTTTTGTTGCAGAAGTTGTAATTTTGCAGAGAAATTGAAAATTCGAAAAACGCAGCCATTAACTTCGACTTTTTATTCCTCATAATGTAACAATGATAATGCATATTTCGAGAGAAGGAAAACTAATAAAAAATATTTAAAAAAAGTGGATGTCTTACTTTTTACTAATAAGTTTTCCCTTACATGGTTTAAATTATATTTTGTTTATTTATACACAAACAAGAAACAAATAAAGTAATACGATGATACCAAAAATATTCATGCTTTATTTTTTAAAAATATCAATTTTGTGAAAAGACGCGCTAGCACCTTGCCAACAAAGTATGTACTTTCAATATACATTCATTTCAATATAAAAAGTTAATAGATATTTTTAAGAGAGCTTTTCTACTTATAAAATAAAATATTACATTATAAAACCAAAGTTTTCTTATCCATACCAATTCATCACGAAAATGCGTGGATATGTAATATAATGTCACTTTAAATATTAACAACAATAGTGTTTTCAACATTTCAGATGATAACATACGATTAAATCGTTCAAAAATTCATATAAAAATTATCGTAACAAAACATTCCAAAAATTGATAATGGCTTTTTATCATAAGCAATTTTTAACTCTGCTTTATCGGACGATGTCATCAACATATATATGTAACTTCATCGAACTATATTATGAATAATTTATTCTTAAAAATTGTTTTACGAAAAATTTTTCCACGTCATTTACTAACAATTAATTCATCATTTACATTCATATTTTATACAAAATGTTAAATGCATATAAAATTTCTTGAACACAGTAACTATGAACGAACACTTATAAAAAATAATATTCATAAAATGAGTTTAGGAAATCAATGATTTCAGAGCTAACGTTTAAATAATACACTTATCGTTATCATAAAATTATTAATACTGTTCAAACCCACAGAGAAGTTGGCATGATGCCTTCGACAGTATTGGCAGCTGGTTTTAATGTCTCATTGCATAAGAAATCCAGTGGCAAGTCGACAAGATGTCCCTGAAACGACAAGAACAGTTTTAAGCTGTTTATTTTTGGGTATGATTTAATTAACGCACGGCTTTGCGTAAGCATTATACCTTGATGTGCTGAACTTCCTGTTGAGCTGCTATAGGATCTCGAACGCTCAACGGTTTTTCGTTCTGATATTCCTTCAGCATGTGAAAATTAACTACTTTGTTCGTTGGAATGCAATTAAATACATCCTCAAATATTTGAGTATTCCGGCTGCTTCTCGCACGCCAAACATCGTGATAGAACGACTTCTTCAAAATGTCCTTTAGCCTGATATTTTCACCCGTCCATATGAGTCCCAAATGTTCGCGAAACAATTGTTTTCTCAGGGAGCCAGCGAACTTGCCGCACGGGTATGGTATGTCGTTCATTCGACCGTCCTCGAATTCGGTGTCCTAAACGACAGATTACAGTAAATTTTTAGTGCTCGCAAAAAGTATCGCTAATATTGCGTAATGGCGAAAGACGAGACACGTACGTGAATTATAACAGCGATCTCGCTGTCTCTGGTGGCGATCATGCTTCTGTCGTTGATATTGGCCGAGCCGCAGATGACAGTTTTATCGTCGACGATCATCAGCTTGCTGTGCACGTAAATCAGCTCGGTGACCAGCGTGCCATTGAGCACCGAGTGAGTGCGCAATCCGTGAAACGTTATGTACTCGTAAGGGTACTCGATGCCGGCATCGATCAATTGATTCAGTATCGCGTCCCTCCCCCTGTTTCGGAACAAAGAAAAGCCTCATCAATATTTATCGAGCAGTTCGAGCAATAAAATAAAAGGAAAAGAAGTAAAACCGAATTCGTCACCTCGATATGGAAGCGTAGTTCCAGTGAGTTATGGCGCGCAAGGCCGAGCCCGAGGGACCGCCGACCTCGCCCTCGAAGCCCGGCAGCAGCGGCATGACAACGAAGACTCGGAAAACGGTGCCCTCGCGGTGCGCGCGCAGAATTCGCTTCATCAGGGTCTCGCCGATGCGATTCTTCACCGTGCCGTTGTCCATGCTCGAGAGCGTGATGAAGAACTGATTCTCGATGTAGATGTAGCGCTCGGCGTTGGCGATCGCGTGGATGTAGGCCTCGTGGATGCTCTGCTCGACGGTGTCGGGCTCGAGAAAACCGGCCGACCACGAGCTCACGGAGCGCAGCACTTGGCAGTTGAGATCGCTGTACGTGTTGCCGAAATTGACGGGTGGTTGGACGTTTTGACAGTTTTTGTAGGACTTGGGCAGCAGGAACGGGTAGAAGGAAGTTTGTTTGGCTTTCTCGAGCTGCACAATCGAAAGAGTAATTAGTATCCAGTTATTCGTATCTTATATTTTTTGGCGGTTCAGTCTCACCTTGATGGCGTTCCATCTCTGGATGAAGTGCCTGGATACGTCTCGAGCGCAAGCCCCCTGGACCATCACACCCATATCGTGCCAAGGCATACGTGGTGTGGTACTACGATCGACCAAATCTTGATACGGACTCTCGAGATTATTGAAATCTTTGACGATGAAATTGGTGTAGTCCTTGCCGATCCACAGCTTGGCACCGCCTCCCAGTTCGTATTCGCCTCTACTCTCGGTTCGTTCCAAGGGTGTTCGAGATTTCGCACTGAAATTATGACAAATCAAGCGCCTGCGAAGGAAGACATTCAAATTCTCCTGAAAATCATAAAAATCCCATTTACTTGTCAATCGTATCGTAATCCTTCTCCTTTTCTTTTTCCTCTTCCTCGTTCCTCTCCTCGTCTTCTTCGTCGCTACTTTGCTCTTGAGGATTATACACCATATTGATCAATTCGCGCCTCTTCATTCTGACGTTTTGCCTTACGCGGTCTACCGTTGTCTTCGCCACATCGAAGAGCTTTTTTCTTTGGCTGGTCGGAGTATCACATTTCACATTTTCCAAGTCGACGAGCGGGTCTTGCTCATCCACTGGCTTATTCTGAGCTTTTCTCTTGGAATGTTTCTTGGTAACCATTGGTCTTAACAAACGATTGCATATTAGTATGAAAATCTCGCTTCGAGGTGACAGGTGATAAAATATTGAATGACTCACAATATAGGAAGACATTTGGTAGTAGCCATTGCCACGGTATTAGTCGCGATCGCTAGAGGCAAAAGAACATGATTTTGCGAGGGATCGTACTTGTTGACTGGTTTGCTGCTCGTACTTATTATTTTCCCCCTCGACGGTATGTAAATCGATGACATTTGCGATACTCCTGCAAACATGTTTTTTTTTTCATTATTAGTTATGACTCTTTTCATACTATTTCTTCAGATTTGCGTGTACAAAATGTACCTATATCCGTGAGCCAATGCTCGTTACAGTCCCAACGGCCGTAGCAAAGATCGATACCTCCGAGAAAGGCGAAGCTCTGATCGACGACCACGATTTTTTCGTGATGAGCCCACAGAAAGACACCAACTCTCGCGTGATCTGGATGCCTAAATACTTTGATATTTTCTGGGTTCTTTTCTACGAGACGTTGCTTGCTGTAGAAACTATTAATTCCCAATGCTAATTCTACCTCTTTATAGATCATAATGAATACCTTGACCCCTGCGGCCTGATGAATAATTTTTTTTTAACATCACTAATTATTTCCTACATAAAATTAACGAATTATCATGAACTTACCGCTTTGCGCTCGAGTATTTTATCTAATCGCCAGTAGTCGTCGCCTTGCGCTGGTCTTTTGAGGTATATCTCGGGCGACAACCACCAGTCGGCTATAAATATTTCTTCGGTGGCGTTTTCCATGGCGTCGGCGATGGCCGACATGTAGTCCGAGCCATCGATAAACCAGCTGGCCGTTATGGGACATCTATACGGAACAAAGGATTTATGTGGATTTGCTTGTATAAATGCTCTACCTAAAAAACATGCGCCGACGTAGTGCAGGAAACAAAGAAAAACATACACATTCGTTGGATACTGCGTTTTGTCAATTTTTTGATCATTATAAGCCACTGTGACTCTAAAGATAATGAATCTTAATGCCTTTAAATTTCATTATTGTCAGTGCTCAGATCATTATCTTCATTGTCATTGTATATAAATAGATTCTGTCTAATTGTTACAAGCTCACCTTCATTTTGACAGATTTTCTGAATATGCTCCAACCACTCTTTGGCTTTTCTCCTTGTCCAGCATTTAATGACTATCTGACGACTAGAATTTATTATTTGTAAACCATTTCTGATACCCGTAGAATACAATCCAGAGCTAACTTCAAACATGTTATCCATGAGAACAACAGATTTAATTTTTCCACTATTGGGACTTATGTAGGCAAGGAAAGTATCTTTTGCAACTAAATGACGCTTGTGCCATTTAGCACACAATCCAAAACAAAAATAATTACATCTTATACAACAGTAGCTTTGCAGCAAACCAAAAATATTACATCCAGTTTTGGCTACTGAGCCAGTACGCTTCAAAACAAGAGCTTCTTTTCCCGTATCACCTAATTCATTGACGAATGAAAGATTTGAAATCTCCAGAAAGTGAACCTAAAAACCAAAATTGCAGTTATTGGTGTGTTGGTCAGCATTATCATTTAAAACTTACAGTCTCAGGATGTTTTTTGTAAATTTCAATCTTTAATAATGCATCTAGATAGTTGCCAATTGCAGTCATTCTTTGTCCTAAATATTCATGAGGAATCAATACTTCAGGTCTATTTGGAAACCTGAAAATTGAAAATAAATTTAGTTTTACCTATGTTACTAGAAAAAATTGTATAGAAATTGAAAAGTACTCATTACCTAGGCAAGGCACCTCGTTTTCTTTTATTTGTATCAGTTTCTTTATGTGGCATATTTTTGAAACTTGATCTCATTTCTCTATGTTTTTTTGTTGGAAATGGAATGTTTAAGCTCGCTCTATAGATTTTCAATTGGTTGTGTAAATATTGTATGTGTTTGTATCTTTTCTTCACTGACCACGTAAAAGCACCATGAGTGAATTCGATTGTATACAAGTTTGGATTTAATGGATGTGTAGTAACACTGCGCTCTATGTCAACTACTTTAGCATATATTTCTTGACCCGGTATGAAAATATTTTTATGTTGCTTTGGGAACTTGGCTGGTGGGTTATGAATACTTGAAAATGGTTTCATTTTTTGTTCCTCTGCATCAGAAAATAAATACACACATTATAATTTTTTCTAATTTAAAAAAACTGTTAAAAAAACACTTTCTAATTTAAAAAAATCTGTTATTTATTTTACCATGTGGAGTACTCTCATCTTCACTTTGTGCTGATTCTTCCACAGCTGATTGAACTTTAATTCCATTTTCATCAATTGTGAAATCCAACGAATCCGGTACTTCTAAACCATCATCAAACTCAGAATCCTGAGACATTATACTCAACATGAACTGCTCTGTTATATTATGAGTAGAGCCATTACTCTGCTCCGAGCTCTTAAGTGTTTCATCCATTTTATTAAATTGTAATTCTGCAAAGGTCAATGATCTTTATAGATAAAGATTTCTTTTATAGAAAAAAGTGTATGTTTCATTATTTGTATTAAAATAGTGTCACTCAACTGAATCATTAATAGATAAAAAAATGACAATAAAAAATGAATTAAAAATTAATGTTTAGAATGTTAAAAATAGTAAAGATGAAAATAATGTACATTCAAACTGCCTTGAGATACGTTCGACTAACATACTTTGATAAATATTTTCTTATCTGATTTTATAATCGATCGAAGCTGAAGAACAAATTAGCGGTAAAGAATTTTAGAATTAAAAATATCAAATCAATGATTGAATTGCCACCAGAACCGGCAAAAACTCGATGCAAAAAAAAATAATAAGATTATAACGATCACGGTCGAGTACAAAAGCGAAAAGTGGAGTTTTCACCGTCGAGGCGCATAATATATCGCGTTACATATTCATATTGCAAGTATAGCGAATGATCGCGAACGCGCGCGTGAGTCAAGGTAATTTCCAGGAAAAACGTTCTCGCTGCGACTGAACTTTCCTTTTAATGGTGTTTCGTTATTATTTTGTTTTTTTTGTCTGGCGAGAAACTGGACGCGCGTTGCGTTACATTGCACCGGTCGTACTCACAATTAGATAGAGTGCGCTCGATCGCAAAAATGCATGAAACGATGACAATTAGAGGCGCGCGTCGAAGAGCGAGAGCCGCTGGCAAGTGTATGAGAAATAAATTGCGAGGCGCGACGAGCGATGATCATCGATGGATTAAATACGATCGATTGCAAGAGTTGCGTGCACGCGGCTGCCACTAGTAGTATATGTTAAGCGCAACAGGTTGTCTCTCTTCTTAATACACACGCACGCGAGCATCTTCTATTTTAATTCAAATGCATTAACGCGTCCGACATCGCGAAAAGCATTAGTTTTCTCAGATTATTACAATAATAATGTGCAGCGTCCGACAACGAGAGCTCGGACACGGTGCGCATATAACGAGAATAGAATGAAAAATGTTCTGGCCTTGCTCAAAAGCAGTAGACGTTATAGCACTCTGACAGTGTGTAGAGTCGTCGTCGTCGCGCGCGACAAGAGGCAGAATTGAACGTCGCCTCTCGCTCTCTCGCACTCGCTCACTTTTTTGCACGAGACGCCGTTTTATGAAACTTGAACCTGCGGCTGCTATAACTTTGTCGGTACGTAAACGCCACTTATATCACTCGCGTACTCGCAACGAAGCGCGAAGTAATTAGTACCGATCGCGCACACATGGAAGTCGCGAGTCGAATCAATGAACGCGTATATGTAACTTGGTATTAATGACTAATTTGTAAGGAGAGATTCAAAATATAAACAAGAGGAGGACGTCTGCACTACTTACACGCTCGGCGCACTGCGCGACGCTACTATACCTTTAATTGTAAAGATAACAACCAAGACAAGACGGCACGAAGGAGAGATGAAAACAAGATAAGCATCAGCTGGTGTTTTTTGTTGTCCCTCGGTGTGCTCGATCGCCGCGAGTACAAGTTAAAAGGTATGCGATGCAGACGCCACAGCAGAAGCACGGATATATATTCTTTGGAAACGGGACAATTGGCAATAATCGGCGCTGCCGTGGTTAGGTATACACAACTACAATACGAGTGAGCGCGGTCGCCACCGTTGATCGCAAGCGATTCCGCGAATGACTGTTGATTCGCGCGCGCGCGCCGCGGCGTGTCTACTGCTGCTGCTGTTTCTGCTCGCACTCGTGTTATAGTTGTAGTATATAGTGTCGGTGCTGACTGCTGCCCCAAGAGTCGAGCGAGAGGCGAGCCACCACATCGCGCGAAAGTTGTCTGCAAGTCGTCGTCGTCGTCGTCGTCGTCGTCGATGGTGTGCGTCATAATGCACGTATGCGTGTATGTGTATGTGAGGAATAGCGGGCAGAATAACGCACGGCACTTTGTATATAAACTTGAATCGAGGGAGAGAAGATTGAGGAGAGACAAGAGCAAAGTTAGAGAGGAGGGGAAAAAGCAGCTGAGCCGACGATCGCAGCGATTTAAATTGCTCCAAACTTACTGTGCTCATTTCTATACCTATAGGTATACAAACAAGACGAGACTCCCAAGAAATTGCCGTGTGCGCTCTGTTTATAATATTGGGGAATCTCGAGGGGAACAGAGCACACCTATAAAGTAATAAGCGCGGCAAAAAAAAAATATATACTTTCATGCGTGTCATTAATGAAATAGTCGGAACTTTCGGATGTCGTAAAAGCAAAGATTCATCGCGTGGTTAACATTTAGCAGCACTACATACACGCACCAGAGGAGAGCCTAAAATGTTCTATAAAGGAAAAATCCAACCGATGCTCGCGTACAGTGTTGAGCTGTACGTCATGAGTCGACGTAATAAATAAAAAATAAAACATCGCACAGACGTCCCACGAGTTTTAAGACCTCGTGATTTTTATCTATATAATTTATAAACTCGATCGATGCGTATGTATGTGTGATTTTCGGTTACATTACGAGCAAGTTTGGTAAAAAAAATGATCGAAATCATCGAGGCGAGTCATGCCGCGCTCGCGCGAGGCTATATTTTTTGCGTACACTCAATTTGTTGTCTCTCGGTTATCAGTGCCTGTACCAGATTACTATAATATTAAAGTAGCTACCTGTTTATTTGAGGTAATCGACGAAAATTTGCAAACGGCCAATTACTCATATTTCTTTAGACTTTATTATCTTAGACGTTATTATTTATACAAGCAGCTGCAGCAAGCTTTACAATATAATGTCGTCAGGCACTAATGTGTGTCTCGCTCTTGCGAAATCTGCGAGCGTGACTATGGTTTAGAGTTTTGCACCGATAACATTGAGAATATGAAAACTATATACGATATGATTTTGTCACCAGCGCGCGTTTAACTTTGCGATTATCATATATTTGTATGTGTGTTTTCGCAGTGACTAACGAGTTTCAAGATGCCTCGGCCAAGTCGCCAAGTAATCTCTCGAGACGTGCTTGTGCACGACAACGGAGGGAACCTCGAGATGTTTGTGTGTGTGTACGGAGATTGAAAAGTTTCTTAGTGCGATTCGAGCCCAAGAGTACGTTGCGGCTGCAGGAGTTTGAGATTTTCGTCGGGGCCAGAAACGAGTCCCAGCACGCCCGATTCACAATCCCCCGCGCGTTCAATTCTGTGGCTTCGCGAGAGAGAGAGAGAATTGTTGTATGTTATTACACATACGGCTTGTGGCTTTTTATCCTTCCTCCGCCGCGAGCCCAAGTCTGCATCGGCGTAGCAGTGAGTGTACAGCTGCTGCTGCTGCTGCTGCTGCACCCGCTCACCGGACGTGCCTCCGTGTATCGCCCGTTGCCGCGCGAGAATCTCCTCCTCTATATCTCTTTCTCTTTTTCTCTTTCTCATTCATGAGTTCATTGAATGTAAAATCGAGGAAAAGACTAGTTCCGATGCACATATTTAACGCGAAGCGACTAATGGTTTTTTTTTCTATCATTCATTCGATTTGATCATTGATCCCTTGAATTGTACTATTAAAATGTCCGTTTTTTTTATTGGAACACAGAATTTCGAATATTTACATATTAGATGAGTTATTTCCCTAAGTACTTCTAACATTTCATCTTTGCTCTGGACACTGTTTTATGTTATTAGGAATTGAAAAGTTTGAAAAAATTCGATACTGGTCGAAAAAATAATCGTTAACGCGTGCCATAACTCAAAACACGTGTTGTGTTTTTTCGCTTGAGTCGTTCTTTTTCGAGGTAAAAAATCACAAAAATTAAAAACGATTTTTTTGTTCGTAAACTTTTTGGAAAACGTTCATTCATGGTTTTTACCGTTTTTTTATCATCACGTTTTTAATCATTGCGATTCTCTATCTCGAAAAAGAACGACTCAAACGAGAAAATACAAAGAACAAAATTTCTTAGAATAAATTAAGAAAATCGATTTCGATATTTTGAGTTGCAGCACGTGTTATTGATTAATTTTTAAACCCAGCGATGCATTTTATCAATTTTTATACCCTAAAGATCTAAAACAACGTCCAAAGCGAAGATCGAAATTCTTTGGGAAAGTAGAGTTTGCCATTACATGTCAGGCTGTTTCAAGAACCAAATCTTAACTTACACCTATTGTACATTTTTCTCGCTCGTCGCGGGAGGTCGTATTACAAATCTTGTCCCAAGATGATACATCACTCTACTTTCAAACGCTCATTTCCGGCCCCGCGATGCAATTAGGTTAAACTAAAGAATTTTCGTTTTCAAAACTACTGAAACAGATCTTCGAGACAAAAACGAAAAACTAAAATGAATTATAGCCACACTCACACAAAAATGCTATAAAAGAGAAAATACAAACATCGATGTTATCGTTTAAAGATGCACTCGAGTGCTCAGACTGAAATTACGGGTGTACGTGGTAGAAAAGGATCGGATAGAAAAACGTAATAGTCACAATGATATTTTCAAAAGTCATAAGAATTATCGCATTCGAGTGTATTTGGCTTTGTAGAAAGCTTATGGCAAAAAAAACAAAGAAACAGAGTTTGTGAGCCCTGCGCGAAGTTGAAAATTCCGCGAGACATGCGCTTGCGCGCGTCATTCATGCTGCTACTGCATGCTTTGGGCTCGAGTCTGCAATGGGCGCTCGCGCGGATTGGCTGCGTCGTCGGCCTCGACAACGAGACCCCCCGTCGCAGCGTCGACCCAACGGAACGAGCCATTCGCCTCGCGCCTTTAGCACCAGGCGAAATTATGGTATTTTCACAATCTACGCGACGTAGCTAGCTAGCTGCACAGCTAACTCTGCTGCGCGAGGGATCGATTTTTCCTATATACGTATACTCGACTACTCAAGCCCATGACTCAGCTATGCAGCACGCGTGAATAATCGATGGGAATTTTGAATCTCGTCGCAAGTTGGCCTCGAGATAGAGAGAGAGAGAGAGAGAGAGAGAGAGAGAGACGCCTGGGCAAGTCCAGAGGCGACCATGTTAGAGACTCGAATTTTCGGCGTGTAGATGCTATACTTATACAGAGCTCGAGAGCAGGAGAGTGCCACTATCGGAGCTGCAGATCGAGTCGAGTTTCTCGACTCTCCTCTTGTGCTCCGCAAAATACTATATATCTATAGCTGTACACAGCATCCATATAAAGCACTGATATAACTTTGCGACGAGCGAGAAAGAGAGTCCGGTGCACTACGCTGTGTACACGGGATACCCTCGGAGCTTTTGATCTTGCCCATCGTCGTTCCAGCATCGCCTGCGTATATACGAGTTGTAATTTTGTCGCTTCGAGTAGCAACGGCGGCAAGTCGATGGTCTCCTCATTTTCCCTTACAAGTACATTGTAACCAGGTATATCCCCAAGCTCGACGCTGCGGCTATTAGTTTATTCCTGGCCGACGCTTTTATATAGATTATCGCAGTCATCCGAGTAATCGCGTGGATATTTTTACGATACATTGTAAAGTTCGTTACGCTTCGCGGTAATCTCTGGTTACAATAAGCAATGTGAAAGAAGAGATGAATGGAAAAAATATTAGGAAATGAATAACGTTCCAATTAGAGCTAGAGGGATTTCGAGAAAAGTACGTGATCGTACGATTGGTCAAGTTGCGATCAAGTCTCGATTTTGTCAGGGTGAGTTTTTTTTTTACGCGCCCTGCTGCCGTCTCTCAAGGACCCGATATTTCCGTTGTAATTTGGGAAGAAAGGGGTCAAAAAAGAAGGGAAGGGAAATGGAGTAAGTTGATCGATATATAGAATAGAGAGAGAGCTAGATATGGCAAGCCACCACAAGTACATCCATATAGAGGTGAAAGCTTCGCCGCAGCGTTATAGCTTATCACACAAGCTCGGGAGGTGTGAATAGAGAAACGTTAGGAGCTAGTTCATAAACGAATACGAATTCACGAGATCTGTTGTACCGTCTTTATCTCAATTTTCACACGAGCATTTGAATATGAATGTACGAACGCATTGTAAACGTTTGATGCTTGGCTCTCAAGAGAAACAACACAGCAGATCCTCGAGAGCATAATTTTTTTTTCTCTCCTCTTCTCCTCGTTCACGCTGTTGCTGCGTTCGTGCCGATGGCGTGTCAAGGCGCTGCTGCTGCTTAGCCGCGCAGTCCTTATAAGTACATATAACGCATACTACGCGCCGCACTTGTTATACGAGCTAGTGGACTCTGTGCTGCTGCTGCTGCTGCTGCTGCTGCTGCCAGGAGAGTCGGTTGAGTTCAAGTATACAATGTATCGGAGCTCTCGTTGGACACAGAAGCGAGAAAATTAGTTCCATGTGCTCGCGCGTCATATTGCCCATGCTGCGTCAGTATAAGTATTTTACTTATAATCGAGTTACAATATAGCCGCGTGCACAGCAGCAGCGGCAGGAGCGACGCTCTCTCGAGCGCACGTACAGCTATGTAGCAAGCTTTCTTCCATTTTAAGCTCGCTGGCTCTTGGTATAGGTACTCAATCGATTCTCGCTGCTGCTGCTGCTACTGCTGATACTTGCCTAGTGCTGCTGCTACTGCTGCTGCTCCGACGAGCGTCAATCCCACAGCCGATTCTTTCCGACTGAGAGCAGTTTTTTCTTCACTCTCTCTATCTCTTAAAGTTTGTGCTGCTCACACAGCGGCAAAAACGACTTTGTTCAACGTATAAGTAGTGTGCGATAGCCAAGCGCCTATATATAGGTATATTATTACGTTTGTAAAGAAAAAAAAAATAGTAGCGTCCCTGATGTTGGTTCGTTGGCTGGCTGTGGCTGGCTGTGTGGTGCTGCGACGCACGTATACGAATAATGCCATGTAACTCAGCGCGCCTCGCGTATATGCCGCAGCACCGCACGATCCACGACGACGACTATCTATTATATAGCCGCTGTGAGTCGTTTCTTGGCCTCGCGCGCTAACGACTATCCTACACATATGTATATGCGTGCATGTGTGTGTATATGGAGCTTTTATAGCCTGTCTATATGCCTTCGGCAAACAGCGCGCACGAGAGGAAGAGAGAGAGAGAGAGAGAGAAAAGTAGAGAGATATATAGAGTTGGGGCGCGCGCCGTTGCGAAGAAACCTTTACGCAACAACGGAAACGCGCGGATCGCCTCGACTTTCGCGTATCTATAGATATATATGTATTAAATGCAGGCAGCTGCTCGCTGCACGGTACCCAGTAGTGGCATAAAATACAGAGAGACCTGTCAGTTTTCACTGAACCAGCGAGTCGAGTGCACGGCGCGTGCCTATATCGCGCGGTACGACTCGCAACAACCACAACAACAACAACAACAGCATGAAACTATATTCTAATGCATTAGTAAAGCATCGTGTACACGCGTTGGACGCAGCTTGCGTTTCGTGCACACGCAGTCGTGTGCTGCCGTTGTTGTGCTGTGCTTGATATGCGTACGTAATAAGTAATGTATAGATATATACATAATGCATACTCGTTTGTACATAACAGTATGTGTCCACGGCATACAAATGTTTTTATCGTACTTATGCGCTATATGCGACTCAATGGCAGGAAACGAAGAAAAGCGAGACGGTCCACGGACGACGACGACGACGACGACGACGTTGAAGGCAGCAGTTGAACGTCGCGTCCATGTCACGATCTGACAATTAGAGCCCTCGATACTGCTGCTGCATTTAGACTAGGATTCGAGAATACGTATATATAGAATACGGGTCGGCCATTTCGGAAGAAAACCTATAATTGATCCATCGTTCGCTATATAGAATAGCCCAGTCATTCGCTGCTCCTTCCTTGCCATCCAAAATTCAATACAAAGGTTTCTCGATTTCTCGCTCTTTTTGGAGCAATGATCGACCATAGCCCTAAACAACATTTATTATTGAGGATAGGCGTGTATTTGCACGCTCGTCAGCTGTATTAGCCGCGAACAAACTGGATTTAAAAAGCTTCGAACGAGAACGAACGAACAAAAAACAGGCAGGAGCCTGCCTACGTCGAAGCCAAGATATCCCAAACGGTAGCTTGACAGTCCGAGCCAGTCGGATATAGCTGTCGTATGTACGCGAGATGTATACATTCGACGAAGACGAGCACATGTGTATATGCGTTACACACGCATGCGATGAGTTCTCTCTCTCTCTCTTCCTCTTTCTCTCTCTCTTAGTCGTCGCAGCTGCTGCTACTGCACTTACACTCGTGCCATAAAGCTCCGATAACATTGGGGAAACGCTATTGGGATTTAAATCGAGTATATACGTAGTAGTAGAGGGGGTAAGTATGGCCGTTTTAAATGACCAAGCTCGATGCTTCAGGTACACGAGTTCGTCATTTAAAACGGCCATATTTGCCTCCCTCTACTTTACTTATACTACTCACTTTAGCTAGATCCCCCAAGTAATACATGGGTCTTACTAATGCATCGCCAGCAGTTCGCGTGCATGTGTTGGTGCACACACGAGGCAATCCAACACACACGCACAAGTGTAGAGGATATATATTATATATATTTCGCAGTTCCCCACCCGCGCCTCGCACACACACACAGATACACATGCGTATATGGGTATACGAGTCTTTGCAAACTGCGCGTGCAAACTCCGTACATATAGATATAGCACGATATATGGATAGACGACGCAACTCCGCAGCTTTCCCGTTTGTCGACGTTCGTGCCAATATATATACATGCACACAGGGGCTCTCCTCTTGTGTGACAGCGCGTCACACGAGGAGCGGGAAGGAAGGGGGGCACTTCCCTCCCCAGAAAAACGAGACTCGGGACTTCCCCTCGCTCGGCTTCCCCACTCGCAGACATCCGCAGCCAGCACAGCAGACCACGAGCACACTGCTGTGTGCACGGACTGTCGAGAGTTAACTCCGTATTATTATGAAGCAGTCGACGCATGCGTTCGCCCCGACTTTCTCTCCTCTCTGCTCCGTCGTAGCAGCACATGAATTAAAGCGTGCATGCACTGCTCTCGCAGCAAAACTCTCCTCTATATACGCTCATGCCTCATGCTGCTTTTGAAAGAGCCCACGAGAGACTCAAAAGAGAGAGAGAGAGAGAGAGAGATGCCGAGAAAAATTGCCAACTCCTGCTTGCGCGTTGCCTGCGAGCAAAGCCGCTGTAGCTGAGCACTATGCCACTGAACACTGTTTTTCTCTGCGAGCCCTCGCATGTTAGTGTGCCCCCATATATAGCACAGTGACATTATGTATACAGTAGGTATAGGTACTGGCAGACAGCTCGGGAGAGAAAAAAAGGGTGAATAAACGAGTAGTATAGTCGCTGCCTGTCTGCGCCAACTATCTTTCATGCCTCAGCACCAGACAGTTTCGCAGATGATGACGATGACGGCTAGAGGATCCTCTCTCCTGCAGATTCCTATATAATATAATATCGTTGATGTTGAATAGGTACGTTTCGAGGTTCGAATTCGACGCGGAACCGAAATATATATCGGTGGAATCTTTAGCGTCGATCTCGTAAAGGGGGAGATATATAATAATAGGCATTGCTGTGCACAGCCGCTTCACAGGCAACTACAACAAGCCGATGTGCCGTCTGTATCGCCGCCACGCCGATTTTCAAATGGGTCTATACATACGTATAGTACCTATACAAGGAAGGGCGCCCCCGCATCTATACGTACAGCAACAATCGCTTGAAAAGCTCGGGCTCGGTGAGAGACCTTCGAGTACGGGGGACAGCTGAAAATACAATTGGATCGTTGCTCCTCTCCGTGAGCTGCTATGCGTGTGATACGCTCAGGCGCAAACGTACAATGAGCGATGTACACACACGCACACATTGGAAATTGAAAGAAAAAATAATGCTCTCTCGCGCAGGTGCTGCTGCTGCTGCTCCTGCTCCTGCTCTTGGTCATGGTGCATACACCTGCGCTGCTTATACACACGTGCTACACAAAGAGGCGCAGACATCATTGAGATCTGTTGAGCAACGAGTTACATTAGCGCGACGGTTATGTTATAACACATTAATACTGTGTCGGGCTTGCGAGCATCGCGTTGGCAGTTTACAAGTATTATACTTGCGACGACGCAATCGGCATAGCAGCGCTGCTGGCACTCGACGTCGATGACGACGATGATACGATGCGCGAGGCAAAGCAGGCGATATAAATTAAAAAAAACGTCAACGCGGCTTTTACTCGGTAACGCGTGAAACAGCTGAATTGACTAACAACGAGGTGGCAAAACATTATAATACGCATTTAAATAAAAAAGTGCGTGTGTGTGTGTGCAAGTATTACACACATGCACACACATGGGTAAGAATTAAAGGAGTCGACGAAGACGAGTCTTACGAAGCGGATGAGTGAGAGAGACGTTTCGTTTTGCGTGTGTAACGTGCCATATTTTTCATACATAACACAGCGAAATGCTGCTGTCGCTGCTGCTTTTGGCGAGCTTAAAAAGCAGACGAAGAAGCGGAATAAAAGCAGGCGAATCTCTCTCGGTACAGAGCCAAAGAGGGGAGCGCTCGCCTGCTGCCTCGAATAACATTTAGAGGGAGAGTAAAGCGAGAGGGAGGGAGAATTCAGGAGGGGAGGGTTTCGCTGTATTTGCAATTCCGCTAGCATGTTGGCGTTCGTATTTCTCGTGTGTGTATATTATATAGTCGCACACACGCGAGATCTCTCCTCCACGCGCGTTTATTTCACAGCAGCAGCAGCAGCAGCACACGACGGGGGTGTCAGATTGGCAAGCCAACTCTTGGCGCAGCAGCAACAGCAGCAGCAGCAGCAGTTGGAGGAGTGGAAGCGCCGAGTATTATATAGAGAGAGGAGAGGGGAGCACACAGAGCGTGGGGAAACACTTTTGGTCTTTTGTACCCGAGTGTTTGGGTATAGCCGAGTTGCGAATATGCGAGTTTAGCGAGAGCCAGCCTGATGCTGCTGCTCCGAAGTCGCAACAGCGTAGCAGCGTCGACGTAGCGCCCGCAGCAGAGTCTCGACGAGTCGCGGCGAGAGCTGTGATACATACGAAGTATTATTGTAATACATAACTAACGTTAAAACGTGTGCTGTGTTGTTGCAGCAGCAGCAGTAAGCAGTGCCCGTCAGCGTGACTGTGTCGCTTGTATAGCAACTGCACACACATAGAGGATACATACGTACACCACGTTGTTATTTATGTGTGCTGCTGCTGCTCGGCGCGCTGTGTGCTGCGAGGAGAGCGATTGCGAATTCCTCGTATACAAAAGTGTGCTTCAGTGCTGCTTGCGCTTCGATCGAGCTGAGTTATCGCGTATGGCTTAGCCTCTCTGCGCTGTTCCGAGGAACGAAAGAAAGAAAGAAGTTGAATTGAAAAGAGAAACAACGGAAGCTAGGGACCTCGTCGTCGGGGACACCGATGTAAGCGTGCGCAGTACGTCTCGCGTGCACACGTTACCATCTCGAAACTGCACATACGATAATATGCAAGTGCGTCCTCTATAACTCGCCTCGTGCACTACGTATCGACGAACAATAAAAGCAAAGAAGTTTCACTTCAAAAACTAAAAACCAAAAAAAAAAACAATATCAGCTACGTCGTCGTCGGGGTGCACAAGTGCAACGACGCAAGACTCGCTGCTGCTGGAAAACGAGTTCAATCGTCTCGTGCTCGATACGCATCTCTCTCTATCTCTATTCTCTCTTTTTCAGGCTGCAACAGTAGCGCAGTGCAGTGCAGTACAACAGAGTCTGTATGTGCAGTGCGTGCGCGAGTGTGTTTTACGCAGTCTCTCTATATAGACTCGAAAGTCCGTGTATTATAATGTGCGCCTAGTGCCTAGTGCTCCGCTGCGGAGTGCACATTATTATAATACGGCCGAGCGTGTGTTGTTCTCCTCTGCGCATACGTAAGTGTGTGTGTGTGTGTGTGTGTGTGAGAAGCGCGTAGGTGTCAGTGCGCTCTGTGTCTCGTCTATCTCGCTCGCTCGCAGTAGTTCGAGTGCGTTCGAGCAGCTCAGTGTTGTGTCTGTCTGTGTGTGTGTGTAAGCTGGCGCAGAACAGCACAGCACAGCACATAGTGTTTTGCAGCCTGCTAGTAACTGGCGAATTGCGAGAGAGTAGAGGCGAGCTGCGTGCGTCTAGTGACTAGTGCGCGAGACGACTACTACTACCTACCTATTCGCTACACCTCGCTACCTACCTACACGCTACTAGCAGTGCCGTCTCGACTGTCGAGTTGGCCAAGGTTTCTCTCTCTCTCTTTCTCTATCTATCGCTGCTCGCCTCGCGAGTTTACTCGATTTTCGAGGCGCACCAGTGACTAGCCTCTGGCACACCTAACAGCAGCAGCAGCGAAGCAGTGCCTGCCTGCCCGTCGCTCGTACTGGCGGTTATGCCCAAGTACTACGACGTTATTACATACCAGCCATAATATCGTCGTCGTCGTCTGTTGCAGTGCAGTGCGAATCGTGAAGTGTATGTGCAGTGTGCTCTCTACTGCTAGTGTGCTGCAATACACATATTATTGTAATACGTGTTGGTGAGTGAGTGTGAGAGAATCAACGTGAGAGTGTGTGTATAGGTGCGCGCACTCGGTGTGTATTGGTGTTAGTGAGTTGGTGGTCTCTGTCTCGACTGGCGCATGGATGCGCCAAAAAACCTCCTCGGCGACCAGAGCCCTCCCAAGAAGAGGAGCCTTGGCGCGCTATAGCCATTGAAAATGATTCGGACGATCGGCCCTGGCATGAGCAGCAGCGCCCGCATCACCAGCTCGCAACAAACTACTACCACCAATTCTGCTAGTACTAATTCTACTACTACCACTACTGCGCTTTCCTCGGCGTATCTCGGCCACACGGCCATTATGCTACTACCGAGCAGTAGCCGTTAATCGAAAATTACTTGCTGTGTGTTTCTGTGTGCAGTGGCCAGAGCCTAGTGTGGCTAGCGATAAATCGTTATTGCACGTGTGCTGCTGATTCGAGATATATGCACGAGAGGCATTTACGGTCAGCCTCTTGAGTGCGTACAGTGCAGTGCAGTGCAGTGCAGTGCATTTTATAATATACATTAAAAAAAAAAAAAAACGTATATGCACACGCCATACGCCAAGAAAAGTCGTCGTCGTCTTTCGTCTTTAGTCTTCGTCGTTGTAGTAGTTGTTGCGCGTTGATGATTAACACAACGTAGAGCGAGCGTCATCGTCGAGTGCTCCTACTGCTACTGCAACGCTTTACAACTATAAATATACACACATGTGATACATAACTCTATACTATACGTATATATAGTAGTGCAATACAATACATACATACGTACGTATCGCGTATGTATATGCTGATCGTGTGTGCGAGTGAACACACACACAGATAAACGATATATCAGCTCTTGCTGCTGCTACTGCGCTCCTCCGGACGACGTGTGGTCTTCGTCGTTGACCACGACGAGCCCAACCAGCCCCGTAAGTTCGTCCCTTTGATATCTCGTCGATCTCGAACTAATTTTTTTTTTTTTTTTTTTTAAATCAAACTTTTTATCTTATTTTCTCTTTGTACCCACATCTGTCTCGAGTCTTATTATTTTACCCTTTTTTTGTTCTCGGCATGCGACGAAAAAAAAACAAAAAATAACGTAACGCCCAAGATGATGGACGAATACTTGCTGCAGCAGGGCCCACCGGGCTACAAGCGCTCGCGAATGTCCGAGCCGCCGCTGCCCAGTCTCACACCCAACGGCAACTTCATAGGTTTGTATTTATTTATTGTTGGTGTCCTTATTATATACTACGTGTACAACTCTACTCTATTATGCTTTCATGGCTGGCGTTACTTTTTTTTTATACTCTTTATATACTCTTGTTATTATTATTATTATTGTTATGATTGTTATTATTATTTTCCATTTTTATGTTGTTATGTTATGTCCATCGTGTTATCAGGCCTCTGTATAGTACACGTCGTTGTTGTAGTTCGTAGCTGGTTATATTACTACTGGTCGTCATCGTCGTCGTCGAATGTCACACATTATTTTATACTTGTGTATACATAGTCGATGTGTGTATGTAGGTATGTGTGCTCGTATTATAGTCGTCGTCACAATTGGCCATTCGCAAATCGCGACGATGTGTGCTAGGCGATAAGAACAAAAAGAACAAAAATAATAATAATTGAAAATGAAAAAAGGTCGATACATCGCGGCCGAGCTGTTGTGTGCGCTGCGTTCACGATATATTTTATTCAACGTTTTACCGATAGAGCAGCAACAGAGAAGAGATGCCGATTAGTTCGGGGTTCCATTTCTTCTTCCTTTTTTGTTCGTCGTCGTGTTCTTTAATCGATCTCGTTGGCTTTAAGCTAGAGCTCTGACCCAAGGGCAAAATTTAAAAGCGAAATTTTGCGATGCACCTTGTTGTTCTCTCTGCTGCTGCGGCGCTCTCTTCTTCGTCGTCGTTTCTGTGCAGCCATGTTCCCCACGTGTGTGATGTATTGACACACACGGGGCATGTCCGAAAGAGACTGCAGTAAGGTACACACATGCACACATGCACATAGCATTGCTGTGTATATGTAAGTGTGTGTGCGTAGGGTTTTGTTTGGATTTCAATCGGCTCTCCTCCTTTCCTGTTGTACCCCCACTCGGCTCGACTGCCGCCTCCCCGACTGTACATGTATATACGACGTTGTTCCTCGTCGTCGTAGTCTTTTTGAACCTTCGCGAAGAGGTGAATGTGTAATCATACGCGCGTCGGCTGTTGTGCACCTCCTTGCTATATAGTACATGTATATATAGAGCTATGCTGCTGCAGCACACCACGCATCTAATGACAGGGGTGGAAATCTGCTGCTGCTGCGGCTCTTAGGGGAGAGGCCATACATGTACACACAGTCAGCCGTGTGCACACAAGAGTCTCCCTGTGCATGTGTTTGTGCGTCTGCTGAGTGTGCTCGTTGTTGGAGCCATAGCACTTCTTTCTCTTTCTCTCTCTCTCTCTCTCTCTCTCGCACACTTGCATGCAACACGTAATACACACAATTTCTCTCTCTTTCTCTCTACAATACATGCGCACCTTTATACATCTATGTATACGTGCTCACAGGCACACGCTTAACTTGATCTACAGAGAGCTGCAGCATTGGTCTCTCTTTCTCTCTCTGTGTCTGTGGGTCTTTGCGTGAGTCTGTGGGTGTGCGTATATAGGCATTATAATATGTACGTGTGTGCATGTGCGAGAGTGAGTCTGCCTGCCATGCCGCTCTGCTGCCTGTCGGAAGCGGGGCCACATAGCACTGCTGCGGCTGGCTTGGCTGGCTCTCCTGCTGCTGCTGTTGCTTTAAAAGACTCTCTCTCTCTCTCATCCACTGTGTGAGTGTGTGAGTATAGTTGGAGTTTTTTTTTGATATTTTTTTTAGTCATCCTCGAGAGGTTCAAACAAATCCCAACGAATCCGACACACGAGCGGAGCACAGCAGAGCGCAAGCCGAGCTCGACTCGCCTCGCTTCGGCTTCCCATATTCTCTATAATATACTTTACACCGTATCGTTTCGACGGTTCTCAAATCGCTTTTTCTCTTTTTCTTCGTTCGTTTCGACCATTCGGCGGCGAACGGACACCGAATAGTTCCAAATCATCTACACATACGTTTCTGTTCATTATCTCGTAGAGGCTAATGAGAGAAGATCGAGCGAGAGAGGCCATTCTCCATCAGGAGAAATTTCTTAAATTACTTTATTATCGAGCTGCCTTCGAGCTTAAGAGCTATATTCGATCATTCGAAATGAAAAAAAAAAAAATTACCATTGCGCTCGGTGTGGCCTTGCGCGTCAACGTAAGCGAATACTAACGCTGGAATTAGTATAATTTCGCGTAGTAGCGCTCGCGAAGAAAGCGATGATATCCCCGGTCGATCGTTTCGCATAATTTTTCAAGCAAAAAATAAAATTGCCCACACGGCAAAAATTGCGAACTCGCGCGAGTCGATGAGAGAACGAGTTGCGTATTATATAGGCCCAGCTGTCGAAACATTATCTCGAGCTGTAAACTTATCGCGAGCGTTCGCTATGCTGTCGAGGCAATACAGAGAGAGAGAGAGAGAGAGAGAGAGAGAGAGAGAGAGAGAGAGAGAGAGAGAGAGAGAGAGAGAGAGAGATTGATAAGTTTTGCCATTATTTTATTTCTGTGCTTTTCACAAAGAGAGCCGTTCGAGCGCGAGCGCTTTCTTGCTCATGCTCCCTCGCATCGTTTCTTCCGAGAAAGGAAAAAAGATACAAATGGAAATTGGGGCCTCCAATTTGGCTTGACACACGAGAGCGCCGTGTGCGAGGAACGCCGCGTTAGTACGCGGGATAATAATCGCGCGCGCGCGGGGAAATCGATTGCGGTCGTCGTCGTCGACTCTGTATATATCTAAACGAAGCAGTCAGGCAGGCAGTCAGGCAAGCGTTCGATGAACTCACGAGTCAACATCTAGACTAAGCAAACTTTTTCAAATTCGAATCTACGTATTATCTACTATTTAGGAATTATAACGTCGCGCGCGCAAACGAAGCGCGTCACAGCGACAAACAAAGCGCTGCTTTTATATTGTAAGCTCTCCTCGACGCGCTTATATATAAAAATTACGTAAGCTCGCTGCTCGCTCGCGCACTCACGTCGACGCGATAATGGTCTTCTCTCTCTCTCGGGTGCCTGTGTGCATATTAGTACTCGTGTGCCGGTGCGCTCGTGCTTCTACCATGTTTCTTTCTCGTCGTATACGCGCGAGCGACCCCGAGTTAGAGCTGCTGCTCATGCTGCTGACCGCGTTTAAGCGCAAAAGAGAGACAGCGACGGAGCGAGAGAAATCCACAGAAAAGCTGTCAGACTCGTACGATTGACACGTACTGCGTCATGTTGCGTACTATGTATGTATAACCCGGCTCGACCTGTGTGTACACGACGTATCCTCTAGGCCGCCGGTATTAGACTCGACGAGGTCTCTCATACTCTACTCTCTGTGCGCGTCGTTTTGTCTCTCTCTCTCTCTCTCTCTCTGGCTCGTTTTTTTAAAAACCGTAATCTACCGCCACCACCACCACCATCGCTGTCGTGCGTTTCTGCTGCGTTGCTCTGACTCTCTCGTTTGCTCTCACGAATATTTGCAGATGCTAGATCCAATATGGTACCATTCGGCTTCTTAGCGGGCCAAGAGAGAGACGCGGACATGAACATGGCTGCCATGTCGATGGGCGGTGGCAGCTTAGGTTTGAATCCGGTGCAGGAATTTGGACAGCTATCCGCTCCTGGCCCGGACTGGCGGCACGCCATCGCGCCCGACAGTCGAAATCGTTTCGTCTACAAAATGTAAGTCTCTCTTACATTACCAAAAGAAAAGAAAGAAAGCGTATGGCGCAGCGCCGAGCTCTAGCTTTGGAGCGCTCCATCTCTCGGGAAAAATCCTTCAGCTGATCATTTTCCTTTTTTTTGTCTCTGTTCGCTCGATCGCTCGACACGATGGCAACGTGCTGCTGCTGCTGCTGCTGCTGCTGCACACACGCAGATCGCAGGCGTTAATGCACAGCTCGAGAAACGGCGAGAACGTGGACAACCGATTGCCAAAGTGGATATCAGCTGCGAGAAAAATTGAGGGTAAAGCCTTTAAGACGGCAACGTCTAGAGCGCAGTACTTTATTCTTGCGAAAGAAGAAATTCATAAAATACAGTCAGGATACGGTAAATCGATCGATTTGTTATTCTTGACTACATAACATTTCAATTCGAGAAAAATAAAACATCAGATTCTCAATTCGATTGGATTATCTCAGCCTCGTCCCTACCCCACCACGCTACAACAAACACACGTAGACCTTTAAAATGTATAATAACACACATGCTCTCTTTCTGTACTATATCTACTTCTCTCTCTCTTACTCTATTTCTCTCTGTCTTTCTATCTCATTCACGACCCGTCAAAATTATTATTCGATACAGCCAGTTTAAGCACATATTTTTTTTCTCTCCTCGTATGATCTAATACTAAAAAAAAAGTAGATGCTTATACTTATAACCAAGCTTAAAACTTTCAAGCCACGAGACGTTAACTGAAACGCTCTATTCTTCTTTTACAGGTTTCCCCACTCTGGTGACTAGTCAACAATTTCTTCCGCCGAGCAGTACGACCTCGTCCACAGCTGCCAACCATATTCAATTACTACAGCAAAATGGTTACGGTTTCGGGGAACAAGGTAAGCTTGCGGCATAAATACAGATATCCAACTCTCCGCCTTATGTTCGCCTTATGGTTATTACGTTTGCATTCGCTTTTTTCCACAGCTCCTGTGACGCAGTCGTACAGCCAGCCCGGCCTCGCGCACTCCGCCACGTCCGTCAACATATTCCCCGAGGAACCCGTGGGTACGGGCGGCTCCATGAGAATACCCGTGACCAGCTCGATGAGCACGCCGCGTCCGAGTCGCGGCAGCGGTGCCGGCGGCACCATGGTTCACGAGGTCTCGAGCAGCACCATACCAATAGGTACTTTGTTGCTTGCACAAAGTTGTACGTTGAATTTTTTTCGTCAAATACTTTTTTGCGCCTACTCTATTCCGACTTTTTTATATTTGAAGAATTATTATTGTTGACGCGAAAGAGCTTTCGATGACTCACGTGCGACGATTTACACGATTTCTCGGACCGTCGACGTTTTACGACGCTTGTATTTCACATGATTGACGCGCGCATTTTCATTATAAATGCTGCATGAAATATTAGACTCTTTTATTCTATGAACGGGGTTCAATCAAATTTTATATAAATCTATGCTCGGCTTTCGTGCATTATTTACTTCGACTAATGGCTTGTTTTGTTTTTTCTTTTCTTTCTAAAAGTATCACGATCACCACGCGCCCACCACCTCCAACAACAATACCACCACCACCACCAACAACAACAAAACCACTACCACAACAACAACAATATCAACAACCATTTTCACCTGCAACTACAACATCCGCCACCACCTCCACTACCACCACCACCACAAACTCCATCATCCAAACAACAACAACAACAACAACGCCCGACGACTACGTCTTCGACGACTAACGTCGCCCGAGCTTTTCCAGGCGGAGGAGGCCACAATAATGGTGGCAACGTCAGTGGGGGTGGAGGTGGAGGCGGCGGCGGAGGAAACAGTGATCCCCTGTTCTCGGGCAACTCGGTGGATCACGGTGGTCTCGGCAGTGGAAGTTTGTTGCACTCCATGATACAGTCGGCACCGGCGGTCGGTGCATACGTCAATCCCTCGCAGCCGAGATTGCTCGGACCCGGCGAGGCCGTGCCCGGCGTGTTATCGGAGAACAGCAGCATAGTTAATGCCCCCCAGCAGATGCCTATCAGCAGGATGCAGTCCAAGGAGTGGCACAAGAGCGTCACGTTCAACGTTAGAAATCGACTGATTCGCAAAATGTGAGCCTTCGTTTCGCTTTTACAGATAATGCCTTGAATAATTTATTCAACTCTGTATTTTTAGGCTTTATGTTGTTATCTTATCGACGTTAAACAAGTTATATCAACTCGAGATACAGTTTATGCCTTTGTTTAGCTAATGTTCTCTCTTTCTCTATCTCTCTGTCTCTTTTCGAGTAATTTGTGCGTCATTGAGACGATTAATGACTTTTTGTTGTTCCGTTAAAGGGCGCAAATACTTTCCACGACACCGGACACCCAAGGCAACTCGATGGAAGCCCGAATGCACGCGGCCATCTCGATTGCAACGGGCGTCGAAAACGAAACACACAGAATCGCCAACTCGATGACGCAGTACTACGATCTGATGGCGAAACGATGCCATTATTACCTCTACAAACGTGGAAGTGAGTAATCGCTCGATCGTTAACGTTAAGAGCCTAGCGATCAGGTTTTAACGTATACCTATAATGGCTTTTTTCATTGTGCAGGTAACACGAACCAACCATCGGTCCAATTTTACGGAGGCGTGCCGGACATTCGCCGCACGTACGAGGCCCTCGGAATCGTCTATCCGGGCAGCCCGACGACGTACTCGAACAACGTGGCGAGCAGCCCGCGCCTGCACGGCTCCGAGGCGCCACCGCCTCCGCCGCCACCCGGTGTCGTGCCTGTCATTACCAGCGTGCCTTACTGCACGTACAGCAGAACGACGACGTTACAGCAGGCTAATCACAATCAACAACTATTAGGTATATCGCTAATACAAATCTCACATAGAAATACATCTGTCTGCTGATGCTGCCTATTCTTCGTCTTCTTCCTCTTCTTCTTCTGCTGTCGATCGAGTTTCCAAAACAAGTGTGCGTAGAGCAACTCGGGACTTACGCGCGTTCGAATTGGTTGTTGACAAATAAAGCCTTGCGAGATGAGTGTGTCTCTCTGCGTAATAGCTTTGCGCCAATACGACACTGAATAGTGTAGTTCTTGAATTTGTCTAATCGACTATCGTTGAGATATTTTGTGTTCGTCGAAAGTAGTTGAACGGATATTGAAATCAAAAATGAGATCGAATCGAAGCACAAAACTCGAGAAACAAACGCGAAGTAGATCGCGGTCTCGACGATCTCGACGACGATCATCCTCCATAACTGATCGAGAAATAACTGACCTATGTAGACCATTGCCACCAGTATCCAGACGGTGTCCGCGCATCATTATTACTGCAGACGATGAAACAGCCGCAAGACCCGTACGTCCTGTACGACCGGACAATAGTGTTAACCCAGTCGGCTCCTACACCATCCCTACGTCGAGTTCACGCTTACCGGTATCGCTTGAGATGGCAAAGCCGATCCCTGTACGTGGACTGCCGTCCGATACAGTGTGCTTCCCAATTTCGGATGAGTACAGGCCGCCGCCCAGGACGAATATTTCGCCACCTTTACATATTATACCAATACCTTCGATATATATTGTACGAAAAGTGACGCCCAATACGAATTGGTCATCTATGGCGCGTTCGTCGCAGCACAGTATGCCAATCGCGAATGTGCCGAGCTCGGGGTCTGCTTCTTCGTCTTTTTCTGACTCGAGGACCCTTCGTCCCGCTTCTTCCCGACGATTTGCACCGTATGAAGTACATCCTAGACCATCTTCACAACCCGTTGTCGTCGACTTCGTGTCTTCTTCGTACGTACAACCGCGTAGACAACCCTCGCACCCCCCTGGCTATAATGCGTCTGCAACGTCTACTTGCTCTCCTATGTTGAGACATTTCCCTACGAACGATATTTCAGAACTCGCCCAAAATTTCAATGACTTAAGAATGGAAACATCACCGTCTAATAGTAGGAAGCTTATTTAATGAATGTGACATATAACTTGAAACATTGTTTTCATAAATACGGTCGTTTTTTTTTGTTTTTTTAGATCGCTTCTTGCAAAGCACAGTTGCAAATGCTATACAATTGGAAGGTCCTGGAAATTCCTCCAATACGGCACCGGAATCGATAAAAAATTTAGCTCACTCGTTTAAGTGCCAGCAGCGCGAGAACCAGGAGAACGACGTGCTGCTCCTGTGCACATTGCCGTTTTGTCGTGAAACTAAAAATCTTATTACTCACATGTCAACGTGTCAGAGCACCGGATGCAATGTGTGTCAAGTGCCGGGCAGAGAGATTGTTAATCACTGGAGAGATTGTCGCGTAGTGGATGATTGCCCAGTGTGTTTACCAATAAGACAGGCCGAAATAAATTTGAATCAGTCACTTTGTAAGTTGACAATAAAAAAAAACACGTGTGCATTACGATGGATGCCGGATCGATTGAGAGATGAGATTTGAAATTGGAAAATTCAGTTCGGGTTTAGGCAGGCGACAATGCGCTGTTTTAACCAAGTGTTGACCAAGAACCAACAGAGAACACGAATTAACTTTTTTTTCATGTACCATACTCACTCGTTCTGGCAATTTAAACGTATTGATATTTTTATCGAGTTGGTCCAGAAAATTTTGGAAACTAATGATTACTTGTATTTTTCGTATGCTTGAACTTGTAGCAGCTCCACCGATCTCGAATGGCCCGAGCATGAATCCAGCGCCGACGTTCCTGAGGCGTCCACACCATCGCAGCTCGGCGAACGCACCCCCGTTCCCGTCCACGCACACGGCCACGTCGGGCCTCTTGACGAATCAAGTGCCGGGTGCGAACCAGGCTCCGCGCAACGATCGGATCTCGTCGCGCTCCTCGATGTGGCATCCGAATTATCCGGAGAATCCACCGCCTTGGCGCGCGTCCCCCGGCCCCAGCACCGACGACTCGCTCAACGCCGTGAATCGTCGCTCGTCGGCGCGCTACAACTGGTACCCGCCGAACAACGGCCGCAACTTCAGAATGGAGAGGCGAGCCCCGTACCCGACGAATCCCTGGAACCAGCAGGACGTCCTGTACGTCCGAGAAAGTGGACCCAGTACCAGCGGCATGCAGCAGCAGCCGCATCAGCACAGCTCGCGATCGATGTTCGGCAACAGCATCGGCAGCGGCCGCAGCAACGAGAGGGCACAGGCGCCTTACATGTCGCCCTGGCGCAACGCCTCTCCCGATTTGTACACGTTGGTCCACGGTAGACCACAAATACCCGAACCAATAGCAGGTACTGTTTTCGACTCCCCTCTGTCGATAATTAATCCAATCCTTTATCTACCTTGGGATCATTGGGCATTATTTTCATCTCATCAAATCATCTTGGAATTATATTTTAACCTGCATGCTTTGAGATTATTCGACGAATTACATAATTTCGCCGTTCATTTAATATCAAGTTACAACTTATTGATTTTTATTCAATTTACCTCAAGATTTGAAACCGTTTTTATTTCGTGAACAAAATTCGTGTGTTTTATATTATAAATTATTAAAAAACATAAAAGTAGTGTAAAATGTGTCAGTGTTTAGTATTCTTAACATGCATGTTCAAAATATTCACTAACATAGTAGTTATCATCATGGGTGACGGTCATATTAATAACATTTTCCTCTATAGCAAATTCATTTGCCATAATGAATATGCTAACTGACTTTCTTACAGATTCAGATGAACCTGTCATTGTTCCAGATGTAGAACCCGCAATAACCGAAGTACAGCTGTTCCAGGTAAGAAAAGAATGACAAGAATTATTTGGATTATTCATCGATCCGGAATTTGACACTGTAATAAATCAATAATTAAATTTGCAGGCTATGATGAAGGTAATCAGGACGAACGGCTGTCGTTTGGAGCAAAAGTTTCGATGCCCCACTCGTCCATGCGAAGGCCCATGCATTCATCGACGTCTAGCCTCATCGATTCGAAGTCACAAAACGCCCATTCCCGCATGATCTGGCTATCCAGCATCACCAACAACGGCAGCATTTTTGCTGTCTCGCTATCGCACGTTCCTTATCATTAGCATCAATATCCTCACCAATGTTATTCTTATCATAGATCTAGTTTATTTTCAAAGTGAGTTATATTTTTATACGCGTCAAGAGACGACGATTGCGACGAAAGCGAACTACCAAATGTGTCGTATGTTACTATAAGCGTTTACTGTTCTTTTTTCTTATTTCTTACCAGAAATATTTTGAATGAGTCGAAAAGTTTACGCAAAATCAACTCATATTCATACTTTTCGTTCTAATGCCTATATTGGTATTAGAAAAAAAAGATTTCCATAAATTTAAATATTTTTCATGTTCCATTACTACGAATAATAATAAAAAACACCATCGCTGATAATGTAAATTTACTATAGATGATCATTTAATATCGATGACTATTAAATGATATCTAACCAGATTGTAGATATAAATTTCATTGATCTTGTTTTTATTTTATTATTTAATTATAGTTTACGAATATATATTTGGAAAAAAATGATTAAAGAAATTTTAAAAAACTGTTAGAGTTTTTTATAAAAATGCGACGGCCTCGGGTACATCGTTAAAAAGTTCAGTTAATTTGTTGATAGTTTTAAAAGTGTAATTGTGATCTTTAAACGAATATGCTATTTCGTTTTGTTACTGATTAATTTGTTTTTAATGATTCTTACTTTTGTTGTATCTCTCTTGAGCATTGTAAAAAATACAATGTTATTTTTATGCCAGTTCATACGAAAAAAAGAACAACAAATAATTCGGATCATTAAATCTGATGCATTGATGTTTATGACGGAAATTGTATAATTTATTTTAGTTTTTAACGTGAAATATTTACCATTGGTTAACTTTACAATCGTTGGTTTACAATTTTTTAAAAGGTTGGTTAATAGTATCCTAATGTATTATTAAAAAATTATTTTAAATTTTTAAAAAATAAACTTTGTAGTAATTTGGATATTATTCACTAAAGTTGAGAATGAAAAATTCCTTTTGCACAAAGTAAACTGTTATTGATAATTTGAAATAATGATTTTTATTATAAATTCTTTGTATCTTATACTTTTATATAGTTTTTAGTGACGAGGCCGTTGTGTCAATTTGAGTTTGTCGAATAAATGATTGAAAAAATCGTTAGAGGCAAGATGTTTACTTATTTTTGACTGCAAGAAACTTAAACGGATGTTTTATAATACAATAATTTAACGATATTGAAAAAGTGCTCGGGACTTCCGCTTAGTTTCGAATGCAAAATAATTTGGTCTTTTTGGGTGTATGAATATGACTCGCTATTTGGTAGTTTTTTAATCGTTAATTTCTTTATGTCGTCGCAGTTGAGAACTGTTAATTACCTAACCTAAATATATTTCAATGTGTAAAAATGATTTTTCGTAATATCGGTATAAGTTCGAAATTAAGAGATCGATTACAATTAATACACCTAAGAAAAGGCACATTTTTCACCAATGATACATATAAAAATACATATATTTTACAATATTATTCATTGTGAATCGCAACTCGTATCGCAAATCGTCAATTAAGGAAATAACAAACAAAGAAACACGTGACTGTTCTAAATTTTTGCGTTTTGACTTAACGAGTATGGAATTTTAGCATAGATAGATATATTATTTAAAAAAAATATGTATATGAACATTTTCGCATTTAAGAAAACAACAAAGCAGAATACGACAATTTGTGATATAAATAATGTTTTTGTAGATATAATGAGCAAAAGAAAATGTTTCGCTGAGAAACAGGTTAATACTAATTCTTAGTTTTTGCGTGAGACAAGAAAAAATTATCTCAAAAGTAAATTTTTCGATGAAGCAGATACTTTTTTGCCATATATTATATATACCAATGCAATGATCGAATATGTAATCTTGTAATGTGTCGAAGTTGTATAATCACTGAAAAAAATAAAGTGAATCTTGTTTTATGTAAGTGCTTGAACGAATGATCGAATTCAATAAATAGAAAAATTGTCGGAACTGTCAAACGCTCAAATTGACTTTCAGCAACTATCACACATCAAATACGAAAACATTCGATGAAACGAAACTCAATCGCGAATGAACGATTTTGAAAATCAAGATATCTCGGTTGAGTAAACCGTGTGTCAGTTCAACGTAAAACGTGCAATATATGTAAATTGATCGGCAATTGCGAAGCGATCGCGTTCGTTTGACCGGTTCATATGTTATAGTGATGATTCATTTTTTTTCACTCAAAAAAGAAAACGTGTACAATTGTGGAATAACCGAATTGCATTTTCACGCGCGAGCATCCAACTCGATGATATTTACAAGATATATATATTATATTATATATAAATATCGTATAAGCCCTGTGGAAGTGATGAGATTATCTTCGAAACGCAGGTAACTGTAAAATATACACTCGTATGTATATATACAATGTACGAAATCGTATATATACACACAAACACACAAAACAAAACAAACACACGATGAACTTCTATAAATACATAAATAAAATAAAACTTTGAATCGATTTGCGTTGTTTGTCAAAATTCGAAATCGAATGGAATCATTACGGTACCCCCGCGAAAACACCGAACTCACCGGTACAGTAAGCCATTTGTATACTAGTGCAATGTTCTTTTCACATGACGATTAGAAAAAAATGAATGAATACAAAATAATCGAAGAAAGACGAAAAAAAAAAGATGGAAACAAAAGGAAACAAAAGGAAAATGTGTTAGCTGGCATACTCATGCTCACCATTACAATTGAACTATCTCTCTTTTACTCGATGACGCATAATAATGTCTTTGTGTATAAAAATGTATCCATAAATAACTTAACGAATAAAAAGTAATTCACTAGTTTTTACATGCATTCTCGATGAACAAATTTATTGCTACAATCACACCCATCCTTACGTCATACCTGCACACGATCGATCAAGCGCCTTTTAACGAAATCGGCGAGCGAATTGCGGCAGGCGCGATCTCGCGTATTGTTGCGATACCTATATTGGCTTTGAAATTCCGGCCGCTGTGACTTATCTTTCTCTCGGCGGCGCGCATTGCAATGTGCACACAGTCGAAAAATCCGGGAAAAAGCGAGCGAGAGAGAAAGAGAGATGGAACGAAACGCGCAGCGGCGCGATATATCGCGGGCATTTGATAATGATTGATAAGGAAGAGACGACGGTAGAGGAGGGTCAAGGGTCGTCGGTGGCTATCTGCGCCAGCCGTGCGCAAAATATGCACACGTACAGACGCACGACTGCAGTCGCCGAGAGTTTTTATATCATTATTGAGTTGCTGCGAGCAGCAGAGTTGGTCTCTGCCGGATTAAGAAACTACGGCGTATCCCGTGGATGCAGCAGCAGCGGCTTCAGCTATGTCGACCGACTCGATCGTGCACCAGCAGATTCTACGAACGTAGAGGAAGAAAGAAAGAGAGAGAGAGAGAGAGAGAGAACGAGCGAGAAGGAGAAAAGTCGAGTGTCCGCAATATAGAGGATCGCGATGACGCGGGATAATACATCGTACTGGCGCAGCTGTCTCGGCTGGCTCGGCTGGCTCGTCGATCCTTTGTTGGCCATCCTTCTCACTTCTGTCCTGCTGCCCAGTCTGCTACTGAGCTATCCAGGTTAGCAAAAACTTTACGGCTTATATTACGAACGCCGTGGAAAATAACCGACGATGAGTTGCCTCGCCGATCTTTCTCGACGACTCCCGGTTTCAGATTATGTAGTATACGTATACGTTTTATCGCTGTCTCGAGCTTGAGCCAATCGATAAATTTTTAATTCAATTATTATGTCTTGAGCGCGATCGGCTCGCGATTTTCTTCTGTGCGCAATTGTGCGTGTTCGAGTTTATTTTTATGATATCGATGATTATGTACCACAGTATGTCAATGGTGTCGGCGCTTCTGGGTGCGCTTCGTCAAGTGGAGGTATCCCCAGTGTATCGTCGTCGAGGAGAGCAGCACGCGCAGCATTCTGGACCAGGGTAGAAATCAAGTAACGTTACCGATCTTATTGCCTCGCTTAAAAATATAAATTAACGACTGTTACCGATTTTTTCTCTCGATAAAAGTAAATGAAAGCTAGCATGGCTCTAAAATCTTATAAACAAGTACGTTATTTCTCGAAGGGAATCTACACTCTTCTGGTCGAGTGCCCTAGCATCGTGACGGAACACCTGCGCAATCACCTGATACACCTGTCGTCTGGCAAGCAACTGCTGCGCATGGCCCTGACGACCAAGTGCTGCCTCTACGCCTGGCAGAGGATCGACGACTTTTCCATCGACAATCATCTGATCGTCTCGCCGAGCTCGTACAAAGGCAGGCCCATCGGCGAGGCAAATATTCAGGTTGGGATCATCGTCGCGACGCGAGCCCCTCGATCACAAGTCGATTCTGAGCCGTTCTCTCTCGTTGTTGTTGTTGATTTCTGCAGGAGTACGTGAGCGACGTGACGTCCAAGTACTTGCCGACCGGTCACTCGCCGTGGCAAGTGCACGTCCTCAACAGTGGCCAGCCCACTCGGGGATCCTCGTCGTCTTTTCAACAGGCTTCGTCGCCACCCCCGCAGCAGCAGCAGCAGCAACAAGTCTGCCGATTTCTCGTGCGGGTGCATCACCTGCTGCTGCGTCAGGAGAAACTCTGCCTCGGTGACTTTCTGCCCCTGAAACCGAGTCAGTGGCCAGCCGCCACGACCGACGACGAAGATGCCGGCCCGAGTAGTCGTCTACTGATGACCAACCAAACTTCTGGTGGCGGTGGCCAGCAGCAACGGCTCATGCTCAAGCCTCCGAACGCGCTGCCCTCGCCCTTCGCGAATTTGTACAGCGAGCCGCAGGCCCTGCCGCGACTGCACCAGAAGCTCACGGAGAGCTTCAGCAACGTCTGGAACGAGTTTCTCTGCAACAACGACCCGACCGAGCGGCCCGAAATACTGAAGAAGAGAATAGGCGTGTGGCAGTGCTCCAAGATTGCCGTCATCGTCTGCTTCAGCACGGCCAAGGAGATCAAGAGGTCAGTTGGTTTCTCTCGTCTCAATCTTATTTTAAAATTTTAGAAAAAATAGTAAACCGTACAATCAAAAAACTTAAATTTAATGTAACATTCGACATTATTTTAATGCAAAAATTAACGAAAAGTGCTTGCGGTTCCCCTATTAACGTTTGAATGATAATTTATTTTTTACATTAATTGTTTCATAAATGTGAAAGATGTTCAATCAAAATTAAAGCCAGCCTCTTCAAAGCTCTTTTTAACAAAATTCCACAAAAATTCTTCATACGTAAGGTTTTACGTTACGCGTTTATAGTAGCTCATAATTTAAATCTGGCACCGCCACTAGATGGCGAGTATCTTGATCTGCAAATCTGCAAGTAGTAAAGTCAAAATAGTTGCATAAATCAAGGCCCACTTTCACATTTATGATTATGTCGGTGAATTATTGAAACGTGTTAAATACAACGAAAATTGCATATGTCCCTGACCTTTTGTAACGATCGTAACCGAGGTAATAATACTTTCATTCGGGTTATCATATTGTTCCTCGAGAACGCCCTGAGCAGGCAGTACCACCGCAAGGAAGGGCCGAGCGTGCTGGCGAGCCTGTGGCCGGCCTACAAGCGCGAGGCGCGCAAGCGCAACTTCACCCTGGGCCTGGTGCTGCAGGCCATGCTGAACCTGCTGAATCCCGCCCAGAGTCTGCGCAGCGGCTGCGCCTGGCTCTGGTATCTGCTCATCGTGCTGAGCTTGAAGGCGCCGATCCTGCTCTGGCGGGAGCTGCGCGCGGCGAGTCTGCTCTACGATCAGCAGCACTGCTATCCGGACAGTCTGGTGGCGGATCTGGCGGTCTATTTGCCGCTTCTCTTCAACGTGGGTTACAATGCACGAACGAAATCGTTGACCAAAAATTAATATCAACCATTAATTAATTATGTAGGCCGTCGTGGAGGTGCTGTCGATCCTCGGCATGATCCTGAGCGCGCCGTTCGTCGTGTTCGAGGAGCTGCTGCGCAGTGGCCGATCGTCGGCCCAGTTACGCACTGCCTCCCAAACCGGTCGCAAAGTCGTCGCGTGGTCCGACGAAATAGACCTCGATCTGCTCGAGAGGATCGCCGGCGTCAGCGGGGCCAGCGACGCCGAGATTTTGCTGGCCGGTGCCGTCGATTCGCTCAAGGAGTACTTCAAGTGTTCCGGCCAGCAGATCCCCGACGAGATCCTCGCCACGGCCAAGTTCACGAGTCAGCGGGCTCTCTACGTGAGCGACCGCGAGCCCAAGGGTCTGCTCTGCCTGGCCCTGCCCACGACCACGCCCAACTTCGAGGACGACCTCGTGGACATACTGCAGGCGGTGCAGAGCGAGGTGGCCGAGGCACGATCCAGACAGCGGGCCCTCTACGCCATAACTCAGGCGGAGACGGCCTCGGGGGTGCTCACTTCGTGTCTGCCCTCGATCATTCTCAAGGTCGTGCTCAATCAGTTGACCCGACGCTACTCGATCTCGGTGACGCACGTCGACGGCGATCTGCCCGTCGAAGGCATACAGTCGGCCGTTTTCTGGAAGCCGCCACAGGGCAATCTCAGTGAGTATATCGACATTTAAAAAAATATATTTTCGAAGCTGACTGAAAGGATTCTTTGCTCTACAGATCTGTCGATGAGCCTGCACAGGCACGGACGTGGTGTACGCCTGGGCGTCATGGGCGACGCCATGATCGGGCCCCAGCACGCGGCCATCACCCGAGCTTTTCCTCGCAGTCTCAAGCGCCTCGCCCGTACCCTCGGCGTCGAGGCCAGCGCGAGGGATCGTCTTCGTTTTCAGCAACAGCAGCAGCAGCAACAGCAGCAGTCACCGTCTAATCCGATTAGCTGAGGCATCGGGGATGTGACTGAGCGTGTGTACGTGTGTGTGCACGAGTGCAGCTATAGTACGCCAACGCAGCAGCAGCAGCACCCTGCGAAGGAGCGATGACCTCGTATATACCTACACACGACAATTTAGCCAAGCTATAGCTAGCTTCTATTCGCGCGTATATATATAATAATATTGATCTGTTTTCGCTTCTCGTTTTTCCCTTTTATGTGCTGCTGTATAACACATAGAAGTATAGATAGTACCCCATAGGGGAGAGAGCTTAACGCGATGCCTCGATGCGCACGATGCCTTCCGTGCCTGTGCCCTGCACCGATGCTCACACACATACGCGCGCACACATTTTCTGCCCCCCAAGCTGTGACGCGCGCGCTACATCGCCTATCTATATACGATTTCCCGTGTGTCGTTAAAGAGATCGTTTCAATTTTTATCAGTAAAGAACATATTTTTAGAGCCACACAGCAGCAGCAGCAGCAGCTACACCATCGACGCCCCCGATCGATCGTTTTTGGGCGGCGACCAACCCTGCTGCCAACGTGTGCGAATCTAATGTTTACTTACTTGAACAATATACTTATAGACCCTTTTATTAATGTTATGTATTTGTATTGGTAAGGCTAGTGATAAATGATTACTTTTAGCTAATGCAGGATTAAACCTTGGCTGGATTATCTTTTTGGATTTATATAGTAAGGAGTTGTTTTTGAACAGATTTTTAATAAAGAACTTTAATCATCTAAAGAAATGATTGAGCTATTTCTGAAGGATAATTATCATTGAAAACAAAAGTAACTGGTAAAAATGTGAAAATAAAGAATGATAAAAAAAAAAAAAACCTTTTTGATTTTATTTCAGTCGTTAGAGTTTCTCGTTGCGTTGTATCCGCATTAAATGTTACATTCACTGCACAAAATTTGAAATTAAAGGAAAAGTACGTTTCAAACCAACAGCTGTGGCCTTATAACAACTGAGCTTCTTGTCTTTTACGTCCGTGACGATATAGGAAGTTGGTTTTATGAACTATCAGAAAAAAGGATTACACAATTACGACGAAATTTTTTTTTACAGACGAGTCTCAATGCCATTCGTTTTTGTTTTGTTTTATTGGCGCTCGTTTCATTGTTTTTATTTGCTCACATCGAGTTACAAGTGAATTACGACGATTCTTTTAAGTACACCAGTGGAGTAAGTAATCTAAGAAATGACTACGCGTTCGGCTTTTTATTGGCAACGCAACGTTGCCCCGCTGTATACAATAATATACCGATCTATTAATGATACATACACACATACAAAGGTAAAAAGTTTTTTATACTGTTTTACTTTCATCGTAGTAGATTTGTATATAATGTCACCGAGTGGATCAAAACACTCGGTCCTAGTCTGTTTTTTTTTTTGTTTTGTTGTCTCGTTTATTAGACTCTGTTACAAATCATCACTGCGTTAGTTTGTTTTTTGTTTTGTTTTAGAAGATTTACATATTGTTCGAATCGTTTGTCAGTTTGCTATTTACAAGTATATAATGATCTTTATACGTAAAGCTACACTTTTACGCTCTTTGCAAAATTGATAATTAATTACCAAATACTGATTTATTTTTTCTTCGAGAAAATTAACGCTTCTTTTGTCGAATTTCGACACTAAATTTTCAAGTTGTATCGTATACAACAAATTTCGTGTATAAATTAATGAACACAAACAATGTATAGTAACATAAAAAAGTTTAGTCGACGAGTGCGGTGGTTTATAAACTCCACCGGTATTACAATTTTCACTGTGTATTTCTTTCTTTTTTTTTGTTCAATTTTCTTTTTCTCCATTTTTTTTTTGTTCAAATAAATTCAAGTGTCTCAAAAATTCCCAAGTCACAATGCCGCTATACGTTAAAGTTTGTATACATTTTGCAGTAAGTACAAATTCAATGAACTTCTTTTTTTCAGTAGTTTTGGAAGACTTGAAAATATTATTAGTTCATTTTGCCGAAGGGCGTTACAACACGCGACCTTCTTCGCGTTACGATAATATTATTCGAGAGAGAGAAACCAAAATTGCTTCACAAATTTTTCCTACGGGCTCGGGTACATAGAAAAATAAACGGTAAACATAGTTGCCATACATTTGATTGCGAGCTCATTATGGTCGAGCAGCATATTACATAAGTATCGCCCGCATTTATTAAGTACATCGAGTTCAGGTATAGAGATCAGCACAAATAATGCCACTCGCAAAGAAAACTTGAAGATCCCGCGAAAAGCTGGTTTATAATAATAATGATGATGATGATGCACGCCACGCGATTATGCAACGCAATTATCGCTGCTGTATGTGTAGCTCTGTCGCTCCTTCTCGCACTCGACCGGGCCGCTGCCCCAGATCTTGCGGTTCTTCGTGTAGGGTATGATGCTCATGAGCATGCCGCTGACGATGATCCAGCCGCCGGCCATGACGAAGCTGAGATCCCATCTGCCGGTCATGTCGAAGATCCAACCAGCTAGAGGTGGCCCAAGCAGATTGCCGATACCCTGGCAGAGCAGACTGAGGCCGTAGGCCGTGGTGAAGCGCTCGAGGGGGATGATCTCCACGAGGATCACGGGGGTGAAGCTGAAGTTGCTGGCGAAGAACAGGCCGAAGCAGCACGAGGTGACGATCAGGGCGTAATGATTGTGGGTGAAGATCGGCATGAGAATGGTGGAGATGCCGCAGGCGATCAGGCAGCACGTGTACGTCTTGGTGACGTTCATCCAGGGCTGGTCGCCTGCCCAGCCGAGTCCGATCTGAGCGCGATAATTAATTAATTAAAGTTTTAATGTTTTTTTTCACAATTGGGGGCTATTTCGATACTTACCATGCCAATGGTATTGGTGATGCCGATGTAGCTGAGCAGATTGGCGGCCTTGGACTCGGGATAGCCCTGCCTGGTCAAGTGTTCGGCGAGGTAGAAATAAGGCACGATGAACCAGGTGAAGAGCAGTATTGTCGATAGCGAGAGCAGGAGGAAGTGCAGCTCCGAGAACATGGAAAAGTCCATCATGCCCTTGAGCAGATCGACCAGTTCGCTGTACCACTTCTGCAAAGAGATGAGAATAATGGGTTTAGTTCGTTTTTCACTAAATAACTGGATGGATTATGTTAGTTCTTTAATTACCTCCTCGTTCTCGATGGCCAAGGTCGTCATGCTGTTGCGATAGATGTTGGGACAGCTGCTGGCCCTGAGCCGGTACTTGTGCAGATTGAGCACGGCGCCGCGATACATGACCGAGTTACGGTGCACCCTGATGTCCTTGAAGTAGTGCGTGTTGGTGCTGAATTGGCGTCTGAGCCAGGGTAGAGAGTCCGTGCGCACGACGCCGTTGCCGCAGCCGGGTATGTGATGCCTCGACGTCGACTTGGCTCGCTCGGCCTCGGCGATCTGTACCGTACGAGCAGCCATGAAATTCATATTATAGCGTTGCGACTTTTATCGTTATTTTAATACTTACGGCTTGAGCGACTTCCTTGGCCAATAAAGGATTCATCTCCTCCAAGTCTTTCCTTGACATTCTGCGCGTCGCCAGGACCTTGGACGACGCGTGAATCGAGCCGGCTCTCGATTGGGTCGTAGTTGGTGGTGCTGGTGGTGCTGCCGTTGTGGGTGTCTGTGGCTGTGTCTGTGTCTGCGACTGTGGCTGCTGTTGCTGTTGCTGCTGCTTAGTCTTATCCCTTGCTTTTTTCAGCCTGGATAAACGATTACGAATGATTTTAATACAAAATTGCTCTGTCTTGTCTAAGGTTGTTGCATGCGTGTTAACGTCAAACCAATACTTTTCAGTAAAAAAGAATCAAAAAGTAATACGCGTAAAAAGAGTGAAGAAATAGAGTTAATAAAATCCATTAAATCGAAAAAAATACAAAACTGCTACTATATTAAGGTCGAGGAATGGAAAAGTATCGATTGGATAAAATGTTATAAGCTTGAAAAAAGCGGAAAAAGTAAAGAGGGTGCCTAGCTTGCACACGTTAATCGGACCAGTGCTGTAACCTCATGGACATGGTGACGCCGCTCTTGTTGTCCTCGACGTTGGGCCCGTCCAGCTTCTTGTCCGACGAGCTCCGGCAGAGCAGCAGGCTCGGATAGTTCTCCAGTATGACGTTGTAGAGGCGCGAGTTGGACGACAAGGACTCCAAAACTTCCATCGGCACCTGCGCATAATCATAAATTAATCAAGCCGCGTGTAATAATACCGCATCGCATACGATAGACAAGGTAATTATCTGATGGACGCGAGCTTGATGGATACGCGCCACTTTTAGCCTTGCGATTATCGCGCTTCGATATTTAGGCGCGCGCGCGTTCGAGCTATTACGAGCTCGCGAGCTTGCACACATTATAATAATGCGGCGAGCACACACGCGTACACCGTTTGGATAATCGATCCGCGGGTCGGTGCAGCCGACGACGCCAACTTATCGCGTTATTTTCGTTTATACCGCAGTGTTGTAGTGCAAGCACTACTACGGCGCGCGCGATAAAGGCACGAGCTCGCGAGCTCGCAGCCAAGGTTAAGGTCGCGACCAGACACAAAACTGCTGCAGCGATATTCTTCGCGGTCTCTCTCGCTCCCTCGGGCGCGCTGAGAGCTTAGAAAATCGATAGCGCAGAAGGTTCATTCAGCTAATTGCCGCTGCAGCAAAGGTATAAGTAGCATAAAGCTCGTTACTAAACATCGTTTTCCGCGTGCTCGACCTATATTGTAGCATGAAATTGCGTTGCGCCTACCTTCTCGCTCTGCTTCACGAAAGTCGGCAGATTGACGACGCTCCTGAAAGCCGCCGGATTGCCGCCACCGGTGATCCTCGCCTCGGTGCTGGTCCTCAGGTTCTGCAGCAGATACTCGGGCGCCTGTCCGCTCTTCATCAGCCTGCGCAGCTCGTCCACCCCCGGGAAATCCTCCGCTGGATCGCAGGGACTGGCCCGGCTGCGATCGGCTATCTCGCTGCCGCCGTCACGGCCCTTCCTCGGCGACGACTGCAGCTGGTGCTGCTGCCTCTGCTCCTGCACCCACCACTCGGGGTCGCGCATCACCGTGCCGCACACGATCATGTTGAAGAAGGTGCCCGCGAGGAGGAGCACGCAGCCGCGCCAGCCGTACTCCTCGATGAAGAACGTGGTCATGGGGGCGTAAACGAATGTACCGATACCAGTGCCGCATGCGCCCAGGCCCACGGCCAGGGTGCGCTTCTTGTCGAACCAGAAGGCGATGCTCACGACCGCGGTGACGTAGCACAGTCCCAGACCCAGGCCCGCGATCACGCCGAAGGTCATGTACATGACGACGATGGAGCGAGCGTAGGAGCTCAGGACGAAGCCGGTGCCGGCGATGAGGCCCCCGCAGATGGTCATGCGACGACAGCCGTAGCGATCGACGAGGGCCGACATCACCGGGCCGGATAAAAGGGGCACGGCCATGAAGAGCGAGCCGATCCACGCGGTGGTGGACTTGCTCGCCTCGAACTCGTGTAAAAATTCGATGTAGAGGAGGCCGAAGCTGAAGGAGACGCCGTCGGCGATCATGGAGATGACGAGGGAGGAGAGCACGACGATCCAGCCCCAGCCGCCGTCGGGGATACGCGGCTTCTTCTTCTTGCCACTCTTGCCGCCGCCGGCTCTCGACACCTCGTCGTCCTCCTCTTCGTCGTAGACCTCGAGCATGGTGCTAGAGCCGTCGATCGAGTCCTTCTCGAAGCTCGCCAGTCGGCTCTTCTCCAGCCTCTCCAGGGCGGCGGTCCTCGAGTCCGCGGACTCGGAGTACTGGCGCTTCAGCAGTATGCCCTGCTGCGGTGGGCTCTGCTGCACCGGCCTATTGTCTAAATTCATGTCTAATTTACGATTGACGTTCCGATTGGTCGTCGTCGGGCTGGTCAAAGTTCCTTCGCTAATGGACGAGCGTCGCCTCTTATTGAGCTCGAACTCCTGCTCGGAGCCCGGGCTCGAGGTCGTCAGCGACAGATCCGCGTCCTGGGAGAAGGACTCGAGGCTCTTGTCGATGGTGAGGCCAGGGGTCGAGGGCACCGCGCGCTCGTCCGCGATACTGCTCAAGTTCTCCGTGTTGTCGTCGTCCTCCTCGTCCTCGTCGTCCCTGCCGATGCCCGAGCTCTCCGACGGCGTCTCCATTAGTTTCTTCACTTGTTGTTGTTGGATTTGTGGTTGCTGTTGTGGTTTGTTATTGTCCTCCGGCGAGCTGGGAAGTACGGTCGGGCTGCCGTTCTGCCAGCCGACCAAGGGCGCCGGGCCCTTCTTCTCGATCCCAGCGACTGCTGCCGCGGGGACGGCGGACTCATCGTAATCGGCGTAAGCCGTGTCCTTGGAGTAATCTACGAATCTCTGGTAGTTACTGTTGTCCTTTTTGGCGTATATGCCCTCCTTCTTCTTGGGTGGCGACTGCACCGATTGCGGCTGCTGCTCGTTACTCGCCGTCGATTGGTTATTGTTGTTGGCGGCGGCTTTGTTGAGAGCCTGGCGTTCGGTCACGCTGTCGCGCAAAAAGTTCCGATTTCTGTCAGCCATGACTCAGCTCCGACTTCCTCCTATACACGCGGTATTAATTTCCAAAGCGGGGGAAGGGAAGCTGCGCGCAAGCTTTGCTAAGTGCCTGTCTTCTAAATATACGTATTGCTGGTGGACGACTGACTCCAGCGTCGGGGCCAGCCCTTCAGCCCTTGAATCTCGCCGGGTGAATCGCCGCTCGGTCGACCCTCACCTACCATAAGGACCGAGTTGGGTGGATACTCGCGGAGTCGAAGTTTCTTGCTCTTGCGCAACAGGCACGACGTCGTCTGTCGTCGCTCACTCTTCAACATGCAAGCCGAGGACACTGCCGAGGTCTGCAATGAAAAATGTTCGTACGTTAATATCGATGCACGTCGCTTCATATGAAAAAGTCGATGAATTTACATATAGCCTTATATCGTGCGTGCAAAAAAAAGCTTAATATTTTTCTCGTAAAGTGCATTGTCAAAAAAAAAAAAAAAAAAACGAGTCACTCGTAGCAGTGGCTGCGGGAGGTCGACTCGGTACTTACCCTCGACCCTCGAGTTATGCGCTTCGTTGCAAAGGCCATTGCTGCATTATGCAAGCCGCACGTTTATCCAAAAATGTACATTACTTGGCGATACAATGCCTGCGCGCAGCATTGGCCTTTTGCAAACGAGTCCGTTGTGCGATATACGTGATAGAGGAATGAAAAAATAAAATGTGCTACTCACCCATTATTGCGTGTGCAGTTATACAAGTCTACAAATAGGTACATAAATGTTGTCTTATAATTGTAATGCGCTCTCAATCACATAGTGTATAAGTACATGACGTTCGTCGTTTGTGTTGAAGTCGGGTGCGTATAATATTACACGATGATCGGCGAGAGTGGGTGTAGAAAAGTGCGTGCGTCAATCGACAGGTACGTGAGCATATTTTCATTTTAATTAAAACAGTGCAAACAAAATCGTGCTGGGTATGGTAGTGGTGCATTCGAAATACTCAAGATCAAATCACTAATGCTAAATCGAGTTAAGTAATATGAAGCGAAATAAAGATTATAGAAGGTATGATGTTGTACATTAATCAAAAATATATATAGAAATAGAATTGCATTATTTACAAAGAGTATGAAAAAATGTTAAGAAATTATATAGCTGAAAATAAATCAGAAAATAGAGAGAAAAGAAAAGAAATTAAAACACTGCAAACAGAAAAAATCGAGATCAGTGCGAATTTGTATTGTGAAAATAAAATAAAGTGCAATAGTTCTAGATCTACGAAGCTTGTAATTTCTAGTTTTTAATAGTAGCAGAGTGTCGTTATGTTTTTTTGTATTAAGTATAGCATACAGAAGAATAAATCGGTAAAAGCACATTCAGTTAGTCGGAGTTAATGTTAAATATAATCACACATTTCTTTGCAAGCTCTGCAGGCAAATCATGTGCCGAACGTGGTAAACGTTGCACGTGAGTTAAAACGAGTTGCTCGACCCGCATAGAGTAACTGCCCGAGCTAATTCTAAAATTCACAGGTATAGGCCGCGATGGGCTGATTTCGCATTTGTTTGCATGGCGCAGGCTCGGTTAACCGAGGATATCGCTTTAGAGTTGCCTGCACGAACGACACGTGTCCTCGAGCGCGTTAAAAAAAAACTTAAACTAAATATACAGCTCATGGAAGCCGATTATTGAATTAAAAGATTGCAAAGGACTATATTTTTCCTAGGTAATTATTGAGATTATATTTTGGAGGCGATGCTTTTGATGATTACCAATAAGTGTAGCATGTTAACGACACATTAATTGAAAACCAAACGCATGTAACGCGTTAACGGTGCTGTGCGACGGGGCGCGACGTTATACGTACGGTAAGCGCGGTGTGCCTTCCGAGCTCGCGAGCTTGCGGGGCTGTGCTCTGGAAAAGCGGGTCAGTGGTTCATCGATCGACTTCCTTGCGCTCGCCGTACGTCGAGCTATGACGTCAACGGTCCTCGCTCGTGACGTTGCCTCGCGCGCATACATACATAACACACGGAGAGCTATGTATCACGTCGTCGTGTGTATATAGCTGCTGCAAGCTCGGTAGTGGCGGCGGCGGCGGCCGAGTGCAATTGTGGGTGGTGCAGCAGCAGCCAGTCGCCGCCGCCGCCGCCGCCGCCGCCACCGCCTCATCGAGTCTACGTCTACGTATATAGAGAAAGAGCCAAAGAGAGGACGAAGAAAGAAGCAGCGAAACTCCGTGTGCTGTGCAACATGAATGGAGCAAGGTTGAGACGACGACGACGACTACGACGAGAGCAGAAAAGCTTGAAGATGCAAAGTTCGCCTGGCCTCGCGAATGCCATCATGCCAGCATGAGCTTATATACATGGCACCCACCCCCGTGCCCAGTACAGTCGTGCTCGTCGCTCGCCTTAAATTCCTATCGCGTTGAGCGAGCGAGCGAGCGAGCTGTCGTGTCAAGGTTTCGTTCGGGCTAGCACACAGCTCTCTCGCGCGCGCGGACCGCCCTCGACACCTTGCCACCTCGCACAGCAGCAGCATATCGCGCGGATATGTCGCGCTAATCGATCCAACGTAAGCGACAATGCGGTGCGTCGAGCGATAACGAGCGATCGTTTCGTCCTTAAGTGTTTTTTAATGAGTATATTACGCGCGACGGCTGAAAATTATTCGTACGGCACAAATTTTGTAGCGAAGGGTCGCGATTGCCTTAAGGCAGAAAGAGAAAGAGTCAAATCAGGCCATCGCACCCTCTGACCACACATTCGTTTCGTATATAACGTATAGATTCGCGGACTCGGCCTCGGTTACTTCAACCTACGTCACGGGCTCTCTCTCTCTCTCTCTCTCTCTCTATATCTGGCTCTGTCTCTCGTTAACCCGCGCGTATAACGTACTCCAGAGCGAGCTTACGGAATGACGTAGGCGGCGACGGCGGTATATGTGTGTGTGTGCATGCCCAAGGGACGCGGGGGATACTGGAGCGCTGCATCGGGCAGGCCGAGAGATAAATAATGAGCGCCTCTGCGCGTCTCGAGTCGTGCAGCTCGGCTCCCAAGTATTATATGGTACAGTATTAGTTGCCCAAGGAATACTGCGCGCGTACATCGACCATATTACACACGTACACAGTCGTAGGTACTATATATACGTATAGAGGTAAGGTAACAGCTGTATTGGTCGTTGCCACGGCGACACGGCCCTATTATACGATTGCCCGCGCGCGGTCGATTTTTCCCCATTCGGATGGGTACGACGTGTACACAGGACGTGAACCGCTCTGCCGAGTAGTAGTACTAGTAGTAGTAAGCTCCATTATATCCAGCGAGACAAGAGCTAATTGCTGTAAGCTATACCTATTCAGTCTCGGCTCTCGTGTTTGTGTGTGGGTATAATTGCACGAATCGCACTCGCCGAAAGCTCGTTCGCAGCTTTTTTCTGTCTCGCTTACTCCCGTTATACAAGAGGATACTCGATATGGTTCCTGGACTAGCTTCGAGTCCAGATGCGCGTACGCCATTCTTAGAGAATATTGCAGCTCTGCTTCGAGACTAGTTTCTTCGTTCGACGCGAACATAATATACGTCGAATGTTGTTTCGCTTGATAACGCGCTATATATCTACAACGAGAAACGTATCGGGAAATAATTTGGCATCGACGGTGACGCGCGATCTACCTGCACACATACACACACACACACACGCACACATACGGCAATTCTCAAGTTGACTCGAGCCTCGCCGCATTCGCGACTCGACTGGCATTTGGATGTCAAGGCTGTATATATAGCAAGTCGATTACGAACCGACCACGTTCGTTGGCTACTGCTCGAGAGTGAGCGACTTTTTCGTTATATTATTACAGTAATATTATTTTTCTCTTCTACGCACTTGCACGTAGACGTTACAAGCTCGAGCTAGCGAGAAAAAATAAGAAGAAAATATAAGCAAAAAAAAAGTCAATATCAATGTACAGAGCGAAAGACGTATACAGAACCGCAAGTGTGCGTATATATGTTGCAGAGGTTGGCTTTCGCGTTATAACGTATAATAAATCTATCGAGCTGTTGCTTGCTTTTTCGAGTACATTATTATGCGTGCATGCTATATGAAACGAAAACAGACGGCTCCGTGTGACTCGGTGGCGCCTTGACGAGCCGAGGATCGTGATTTATTGTAAGCTCTTTTTCTTATCGCGTCTCGCACGACTCTCCATCGTCGGTACGTGTACGCGCGAGGGAGCTTTTTTTTGCACCCGAGCCCAGATCGAGAGAGATGAAAGACGCGCGGCATAATCGTGAAAAAAATCATAATTTCACCAGCCTTGTTACGTGCGAGTATGGTGGAGTGGTAAAAGTCAATATTAGTCAGACTCGCGAGGCCTAGATTAGCGCGATGTCGCCTACTAATTCAAGCCAAAGAAAAGAGTAAAATGGGGAAGTGCGCGTAAGAGATGAAGCGAGTAGAGCAAAGCCGATCACAGAGGCGACGCCAATGCGCAGCAGGCAATTATATACGCGTGTACGCCCCATTACCGCACAAAGGTCAGAAAAATAAATATGACTCGCTGCCGCGAGCTTGCGAAAATTGCGGTTCAAAGGCGATTATAGGTGTATTAAAATTACGTAAAGATCGTCGAAAGTTGGCTCGAAGGCGACGTTCCAATGTGTTTTGGACGCGTCGTCGCGACACGGGCACTCGATATAATAATAACAATAATAATGAACGTATCGTATACATGTAGCAGTGCTGATACGATCGTACATGCATAGTCGAGTATCGCGGCGCGACGAATTAATGAAATGCGTCTATACATTTATAAATATACAGCAGCTATACGTATCGAATCGCCCGACCAGTAGCCCGAGTAATCGTGATGATTTTCGCTCGATGATGCGCGCGCGACTATCTGATCGCCAGACGTTATCGCGCGCGCGAATTTCAAAAAAGTTCAATGGCGCTCGAGACATTAAACACGCACAAACACGCGCACTCGCAATAAACACTCGAGTACAGGCGCGATTATATATTGCGTAAGGAATTGTTTAATCACGCGAGCGACGCTTTTTGTAGTTCCAATCGAAGTCAACAATTGCCGATTATAATAGATGCACAATGTACGCAGCGGTCCGATCGATAAACAACCGACACGGGGCCACGGGGCTAGGCTACAGAGGCCTATAGTAGGAGTCGAATCGGGCCAATCGAGCGTGTGATAAAAGTTCACACGCCACGACGAAAGAAAGCACAGATTTAGCAGATTAAAGCTCGCCACCGCACAGCCTACATACGATACACGCAGAACAATTTTGAGACGAGAAAAGCTGTATCTGCACCGGGCGCGCAAGCAAATCAGCAACCGTTTTTCCCGATATAGCTCGAATATAAACTTGATATTGGCAGACCTCTTCATCTCGTCTCTCTCGGTATCTCGTGTGCGTGTTATAATCCAAAAATATCCCCAACGGAGAGCCGACGATAGAGTGCAGAGTAGTAGAGTAGTAGAGTAGTGGGTCCAGAAAAATTTGCAACTTCAGAGAGATCAGACTCGCTGCTGTTGGTGCGTCGGTCTGCTGCTCGGCTGCTGCTGCTCTATTGCCATCGCTTCTGGCTCACTTATACTTTCTGGCTGCATATCGCATGTATATAGCGGTTGTCTCTCTCTCTCTCTCTCTCTCTCTCTCTCTGTGTAAGTGTGCGAGCAAGTATATATATATGTGTATAAAATAATGTATCGAGGCAGGTAATAACACGCACACATGCATTTGTCAAGTTGTGCTTGTGAGAGCTCTTAGTAGTAGAGGGCAAGGACGGCGCGCGTCGCGCTAACATATAATGTACACGTGCTCTCTCTCTCTCTTTCGTTCTCAGCTTCAGCAGGCAGAAACAGCAACAGTATAAGCGGTGTGCAGTCTTAGTTGGCTTTACCAATACACTCGAACATATCACACACATACTTATTCACGTTTAAGCGAGTGCAAGTACACACAACGATGCTGGCTAATGAGAATATATTTTAGTGGCTTTTAATAGTAACTGCTAACTGTAAGTACAGCTATATAAATATTTCTGCAATGCCTAATGCCTCGTTCGTATAAGCTACATTACTATTATGCGAGTGCGTCGAGAATGAGAACGTGCGATTTCGAGGTAGCGCGTTTGCTCGGCCAGAGGCTAATTATCGCATCGTCAACGAGCGACCGACGAGCGACGATGACGCACTCCGATTTCCGTCGACATTTTACCTGCACGGCCGATCGCGGTCGCGAGCAATTATTGTCATGGTTCACGAGACTCGATCAGGCGTTGCGAGAAAATAATTAAAAAAATTCGATCAGTGTCGCCGCGAAGAGATCGCGAGCTCGCAGCGATGATTGATACGACGAGTTTTATAAGCTCTGAATCTCGAGAGCCAAGTCTCGAGATTCGTGCGGTCAGTGGCTGGCTCGTTGCAGCCTCGCGCTTGAGCGTAGAGTTTCGATACGTAGCCACAGCTGTGCATGTATCATAAGCAATGAGAGGAAAAAAAATTCCATCCGATCTGGTAAAACAAGATTTCCGATCTTATTACTCCGAAGCTCGAGGGCCACCACCGTAACCGCAAATACGCGCACCGCATTCAGATAATGCATACATACAAATAGTGATCATTGAGTACTGCAGAGACGAAGACAGAGAAACATTTTTTCATCGACTCTGCTGTTTTATAGTTTAATAAAAAGTGTAAGCGTAAGCGCGCGGATGACTCTCGCGACAAAGCTGAGCCTGCAAAATAAAAGGGCAGTGACGGAACAAAGCGGCACATATAGCTGTATAAGTAGTAGCAGTAGCAGCAGTAGCAGCAGCACGTGGCTCTCCGCACGCGTATATATATATACAATATGTAATCATCGGCGCAGCAATGTCATAAGCGATACGTAATCTCCGCTTATAAATCTCGTGCGTGTGAAAATACTTATTGGCAGTATAGGCGCCAGTCGTCGTCGTCGCTATTATACATTATTGTTGTCAGATATGTAATTATTGTACGAGACGTATTAGATGCGAGAAAGCGCAACGCGTGCGTATAATTGCGTTATTGTGCTACAATTTTTGCTGCTGCTACCATTACTACTTGCTGTCACTGCTGCTGTACCGAAGTGCGAGTGCGCGGACGATGCGTGTCTGTGTATATATCTGTCTGTCGGTGCGTATGTGTGTTGGTGTGCGTCGAGTTAAGAGCGCGGCCCCATAAACGACGCCGGCAAGGCGAGCCAACGTCCAATCGATATTTCCGACGTACTCGCGCGTTTCACCCAGCTCGATTCGAGAGCCAGCGCACACGCGTAAAAAGTCAGATTCCCGACGAAAGCTCCCGCACATAAAGCATGCGAATTTTGTTGCATTGTATACGCACCTATGATGCTTTCTTTACACACACACACACATGTGGCATGCACGTGAAAATCAAGCGTGGTCGTCAGACAATAATATTATGTATAGATATGTGGATTAAAAAGCTTACCGTGGAGCAATGCCTTGACACTGTGGTGTCGGAGGGGTGCGCGCACGAGGAGGGGGGCCTCGATACAGCTCGAGCTGCTGCTACTTTTGCATGTGCGAAGAAATGATGCCGGACGACGATTGCAGCAGCACGACGAGGAGAATTTTTAGATTATTGTTATGCTGCACTTGTTCGAGTCGACCTGGACAGCTCTCGAGAGCGACGATGATGTTCTTATTCTTTTTTTTTTTTTTGCTTCCGGACGCTGCGATGACAATCAGCTGTTGCTGGGCGTGTGCTATGCTCCCCAAGCTCAAAGTTCTATCTCTGTATATAACTATGAACCGCCGAGTCAAGCGGTCTCTCTCTGTGTGCTTTTTTCGTCTTCGTCTTCGCAAGCACTCGCACGCGGGGGGAAAACCGTGCGTGACGTACGTTTGTTGTGTATATCTTTATTCCGTGTGTATATTCTGATACAGACCAACTTAGCTGCTGCTGCCGTTTGCGCGCTGCAAAAATTTTGCTCTCTCTCTCTCTCTCTCTCTCTCTCCCGCTCGCTCTGTCGCTCGCGTCAGCCGCTCTCGCTTACAGTCGGGGCGAAACTGCGCCCGAGTGTGCGCCGCGACGAAACGAGCCTCTCTGTGCTCGCCTCGCTCGTGTGTATATAGTAGACAACGCGAGGCTATATAGTCACCTAACGCGCGCATACTACTACTCTTTGTCTGTCTGCGCGTGTGTATGAGGGCGTCTGTACATAGCTCTTGCGCGTCGCGTTAGCGCCGCAACGCGCGCGCGCGCAATCAGGGTGTAAACTCCAAAAAAAAAAATAGAACTTATGATCGATTAACCTCATATCGTGTACGTCCATACCGTAAGTTAGAAAGTGCATCTTGGAGCAACATTTGGAGCAAAATAAACGTGATGGACAATGAAAGAATGAGAAACTTATGCCTTATCTGGTCAATTCGTGAACCGTGAAATTTGTGAAATTTAAAAATTCTTCTTCATCACTCATTTTGAAGTACATAAAAACTGTCCGATAACCACCATAACCGTTCAAGTAGTTGTGTCTTAAATGTGGTTTTGCCCACCATCGTCTCACTTTTTCTGTTTGTTCATTTATCACAATTACTCTCTCATACATTGACCAGATAAGGCATAAGTTTCTCATTCTTTCATTGTCCATCACGTTTATTTTGCTCCAAATGTTGCTCCAAGATGCACTTTCTAACTTACGGTATGGACGTACACGATATGAGGTTAATCGATCATAAGTTCTATTTTTTTTTTTGGAGTTTACACCCTGATTGCGCGCGCGCGCGTTGCGGCGCTAACGCGACGCGCAAGAGCTATGTACAGACGCCCTGAATGTGTGTGCGCGCAAGCATAGAGAGGCTCGCATTCTCGTCGTGTGTGCGCGCGCGTTTGTTGCTTCTATGTGTGCCAGTACCAGTACTTCTTCTTCTCTGTGTGTGATGTATAATACTTGTGCGTTTGCGTGCGAATGTTGAACGAAATTGTGCTGTATATCAGTATATACCGACTGGTGGTGGTGATGGGAGGGGGAAGAGACATAAAGCACAGCTATGCTACCCACAGCAGCAGCAGAAGCTGTCCACGCGACACACGGTCAACCACACCTGATACATCCACCTATTAAATTTAAGCTTGCGTATATTAGTAGAACTTGCAGCTTCTTAAAATTAATTTTAAAAGTTTAAAGCTTCGAAAAATTTATAGGCAGTTTGCCTCTACAACAAACGTCAATCGTTTTGGTCATTTCGATAGCCGTATGTACGCAGGGAATCGCGAAAGCTCGCAAGCTCGGCTGCGACGAGTGAGATTTTATGTTCCATTTTAAACTCAGAAGCAAAAACGTATTTAAATTCTATATTTTATATCATAGAACTTAGGTACATTTTAGCTTCTGGGTTTAAAACGATACCTTTCTACGCCGAGCCGATGCTCACGATTCATGCCAGTTCGTTCTTCCGAGCTCTTTTGAAGCTGAGACTCGAGATGTGCCTCGTATTATAAGAAGGAAAACTTATATGCCAGAGCCGTATTTTCACGCGGGTGTGACAGACGTAATCAGTTTGGAGGCAGCATCAACATCATCACCATCATCATCACGTTGTCACAAAGAGAAAGAGAGAGATAGAGACGAGAGACGCCGAGGGAAAATCGCTATTCGCGACGATAGATTTATTAGGGCCTAAACTTTTCCATCAGCGACGCCGCTCCATTTTGTCGGCTGATTTACTGCCTATATGCCACGATGTAGTACGCGCCAGCATTCACGATGCTATACGAATCGTAATTTGACGTCGACTTTGCCGCATTATATAGCTTCGTCATTGCGAATCTCAAGTTCTTATACGTCTTTTGACGGCACATAGCTTCTTTTTCGTCGATATATACTTCATACAGAACTAGACTTCGATACCTTTGTTCGGCGATCGCGTATACGCATACAAACATCGAAACGAGACACTATTTTTCCCAATCGCCCTAGTATACATTATATTAGTGAGCCGATCCTACACAATAGACCGCATCGAGGGCCGCGCGACGGTGTCGAATAAATAAACGGCCGTGCCGCGCGCACGAGAGTAGAGAATGAGAAAAAAAATTCCATGACAAATGCGTGCGCGACAAATTGTCGTCGCGCACACAAATTCACGAGCGTTTCCACTCTTTATTTATTTTGCTTTTACGTTGTATCTGAGTTCCGTAGGTGTGCGTATGTATAGCTCTGCTGCTGCTGCTGCTGCTGCTGCTGCGCCTATATGCTCGTGTTTCAATTTTCACTGCAATACAGTTATTTCGGTCGAAAAAGTATATAGTAACGTCATCGCGTGCGAGCGAAGCAAAGTGTAAAATATACTTACCGTTCGAGCTCTGGAACGGATAGTCGCATTTGCTGGAATTGCATTTACATAGCTCAAAGAATGGAAAATCGGTAATTTTTAATTTTAATCGATTTTCGATGAAAGTACCAAACAATAAGCAGTCCGGAGAAAAATAACTAGAAGTCTTGGAAAAATGTCTCGGGCAAAAATAGACTCAACGCAAGATATTTATGAAAATTCTGAATACTCGTGAAATTCGGAACGAAATGATGGACCACTGCGCGTGCGAACTTGACTCACTCTCGTTGTGGTGTTTATTTTCCGAAACGTGGAATTAGAAAGATTAATCATAATAGTATTTGTGTGACCGAGCTTTAACTCCCAAACCTCATAGACTCGATGATGGGCCAAGGTCGCTACACGTTCAGCTATATGTACTACGTGATCTTTCACCGAGTCGTATACATGGTTCATGCGATTCAATTTTCATGGCAAAAAAAAACCAACAATTTTTTGTGCAATTTTTTTTCAAAAAGAGACAGTGGGTTATGAATTCGTTTTCAAAGTTATTTATTTTTCTGGGATAGTATTCATCGAGTCGAAATTATTGACAGATGGTTTGCGTCAATAGTTCGTTATGTAACTTTCAACAGAACATGTGACCCATGAATATAAAGCTATGCGAAAAAACTATTTACTGTCTGAACAAGATTGTCAAATCATATTCAAGTTAATTGTTTTCTCGAAAGAGTTTCGTTTTCAGAGTCAGAAAAATGGATCATTTTCATAGATTTTTCCATTTGAATAATTTGCAAGTATGCATTAACTAGAAAAAATTTCGGCGATAAAAAATTATTTCTCTCGCTTGCTCAAATATACTTTTCTTTTATACTTCGATACAACACACATTCACGGTTTATCTATGCGTTACAGTTGATATTTTATAGTGTCCTCAATCGTGCGCACGGCAAAATCATTCGGCATATGGATCATCAATTAATTAGTTGGTAGTCCACAAGTTTAATGAGCTGGATAATCCAGAAAAAGCTCTTGATAATGTAATCGATTGGTTTTCTGGAATCTTCATTAATCTATTATTCGGAAATAATTTGAACCTCGTACGATGATAATTCGTATCATACGTATGGTAAAATATTGCTTCGTAGGTTTTGTGTAAATATCTTATTTAATATTATTTATAATTGAATTCATAAAGCACACTTCGGAAACGATTAATTTTATACTTTTTAATGTTGTCTACAACAACAAATATAGAAGTTCAAAAATGTTTTAAAGATTTTATTGATTCAAAACTTCGAAATTATTATTAAAAACCCGTAATGATCAATGACGTTAGTTACATTTTAAAATTAAAATAGAAAATACAATGAAGAAATGAAAAAATTTGCTTGAATTGACATCATTTTTGACTTAAAAAATTTCAATAACATGCTGCTGATTCTCGTTGCCGTTTTTGGTTACACGAAGTGTAATAAGAAAGTTCACCAAAGTCACGCCCAAAAGCGCCTATTTAAAATAATTAACCATTGTACGCTCCAGACCAATATAATGCAGATAATCAAAATTGTATATTTGGGTAAAAATAAACGAGACACAAGCATAAGCAATGACGCATTTATCGGATCTCTCTATCTATCTCGCCGATAGAAGAGAGAATATTTTAAAAGTAAATAAACAAAAAAAGGTGACAAAAAACACAAGCTAATAATCACGACAGTAGGACAACAATGACAGAAAATCTTAACGCCATTAAAACATCATTTGCATTATTGACTAGTCTTCGGTAGTTTCACGATTCACTCTCACTCTCTCTCACACTCAAGCGACTCGCAAAGCTCGCATAATATAGCATCTTTCTCTAGTTATTTCTCACATACAGCAGATTCTAGCATCGAAGCGACTTGAGAGCTTTTTCATCGCAGCTCCACTGCTGCAGCCATAGTGTAAATGATAATCGAAGGTCGAACAGGAAACGGCTCTACCACTTATCTGCCGCAAAGCATCCGCAAAAACACTCAAACAGAGCCATCTCCTGTCGGAGCCTCGATTTTATATTAGTGATCATACATGTCTCACTCGCACGTGCATTTTTACAACAGCTTTTTCCGCCGTACACACCTTTGTGTGCGTGTGTACGTGTGCCACACTCGCAATCCATAAAAAATACTCGGCAGAGAGTTATGTAAAAAAATAACCGTATGATTTCTTCATCGCAGCATCATCATTTATATCATTATCGGCTTCATAATCACAATATAGTCGATACGCGTAATTATGCAAAATAATATTATTGGTCTATATAATATTCTATTATATATACTTATTTTTTTTATGCATATGCATTTTTGTAATATTTTTCGATATTACCACATAATTCAATCTTCGACAACGTAGATATCGAGAAAAACGTAGAATAAATTTTTTATAACGACGTTTTAACATCACTAGCAGAATCGCCTCGCGTTTTAACATCATCATCGTCGTCATCATCATCATCATCATTATAGGAACGTACAGATCATTATGATTTTCAAAGATTATCTTTATAAAAGAAAAATACGCAAACGGAAAAACGTAGATGATACAAGTATAGGTATTCCTATCGACTAAAGTACAAAAAGTATTTCATACGCTATATTTTTATACCTCACAAGGTACGACTATTTATTTGTAATTATTATAATCTGGCAATAGTTGAAGCGATTCGAGGTGTCAAGCTCAATTCGCGGTCACGATGGTATAGCAATTAGAAAAATTGATTCCTTAATTTCTACATTTACAAGTAAAGGTAAATCTATCAAAATCACATGTTTTTTTTTTAATATCGCATGACATTCATATTTTTTATTTATTGAATCACAAGAATGAAATCTATCGTATCACTAGTAAAATGAGTTTTTGTTTTAGCAACTAATGAAATCACACATAGGATACAGAACAAAAACGCAGTGAATACAGCGAAGATGAGAGGAAAAAACGTCAAAATGACAAATTATTTTATGGCTAGCCTTTAACAAACAAAAAATAATATTTTATAATCAAATTTAAATCATATCATAATTTATAAGATACTTAGATTAAAACTCAATTTAGCTTTATAATATACAAGAATTGTATAAGTATATTCATCGAATTGGCAAGTAATTTGGATTCATTTTATCCATTAGTTATTTGTATTAATATTCATATAAAGTATTTTTATACTTTGAGGAAGAAAATCTTATATTCTGACTTTTAATTATTGATAATTTCAATTAATCTAATCTAGTATAAATTATATTATACTGGTCGGTGGTCCACGGACACAACCGAAAGGCTACGATGTATTTTTTCATTGGAGATTAGAGCGATGAATAATTTTAAAGGATTTACAATCTTAGTGATATCAAATTCACTGATCAAATCTCGATTAAATAAAACTTTTTCACGAAGAAAAAGAAAAAAAATGAAAATGAATCACCTCGAGGTTCATTGATCGTTCGTGGTATTGAATGCTATGCCAAATCTTAGGTAAAAAATGTTTAAAATACACAGTTAACGACTGTGAATTATAAAAATAAATTCAAGTAACGTAAGAAATAAACGAAGAGACGAAAAAAAAAACATTGAAATGATACATGAAAAAGAAGCGAACCTGCGCAAGAAAAGCATAATGTGTCACACACATTGGATATACAACACGCGGCTGGTTTAATTATTTACACTCAGAAATGTGTAATGGACAAAAATGATTACAACGTGAAAAATAAATGATACTTCAATTAAGCGTTTGTGGATGTGTGTGTATGTGTATAAAGTATATATGTACAAGAGTACCGGCACCGATGCAAATTGAGAATAGAGAGTTATACGCGCAGGCTAATTGTACACGTGCGTGATAATACATGGGTATACAAGTGACTCTGGAACGCGCAAATATTATTATGCGCGCAATTTACGATATTTCGTTGGGCCATCGATAAGATTAAATTGGCAATTCCGTTGAGCTGTGCTGCTGCTCTGTTGCTGCTGCTGCTGCTGCTGCCCGACGTTGTCGTCGTCGTCGTCGTCCCTCGCATAGTATATATGCATAATAATATTTATGCATTATTATATTATACGCTGCTGAACTCGTTGCGCTTGCGACTCTCGACGATGGACTTTTTGCAGCGCCTGTAGCAATCCATGAGGGGCATGACCAGCAGCATAATACCGCTCAGCGCGATGAATAAGCCGGACAAATAAAACGACAGATCGTACGTGCCCGTTATGTCGTACAGCCAGCCTGTCAATCAGAAAAATGCACAGTGTTACATGTATTATCTATATTAAACGCAGGGGAAATAGAAAGTTTTCATTTTCTAATTGAAGTATACAACATCCATTAAATTAAAACTTTTAATTTATTTACAACAAATTATTCGTTAATGCTTTTATTTGGAAATAAATGTCACCACGATGCACTTGAAACGAATAAAGGTATTGATTTACAAAACCTCGATTTGACTTATACAAATACTTTGACTGCTACTTTCAGATTTATAGATTTACAGGTACTCATCATCTAGTGGTGGAATCTGAAAGTAGTTTTATCTTATTCAAACTGGTCGAAATACGATTTGAATTTTTCGAAAAAATGAAATTGTCTTTTTCAGGTCATTTAAAATTCGCTCAATACTCGTGACACAACGGTAATGTATTTTTAAAAGTTTAAAATGTTATTCTTCCGGTCATAAAGCCATTAATACCTGAGAAAGTCAACGAGAGAGAGATTTTGTGTAAATCAATTACGACCTTTGTCCACCCCTGCATGTCGTATAACAATAATTAACCATAACTCCCAATGCCAGATGCAAATAGATATTTATTAACTTTTTTTCCAATTCGCGCGTGTGTATGTGTGTACAGGCACGCGAGTACATATAAAACAAAGTTGGGTCGCAAGCCACGAGCCACAGCGCAAACGTGTGCGTGCGCGGCCGGGCTCGCATGTGCGCGATGATATGTAAAAATGTAATGCAGCATACGTTCGTTCGCTTCATATACATCACACGAGAGAGGAAGAGAGATGGATAGAGAGCAGGAAAGAGGGTGCAATCGATAATGGGCTGGATTATTTCGCGTGTGCACCAGCCGAGTGCAATGCATACACACAGAAGCCTATACGATATCCAAAGACACGAGGATATAGCTGGTATGTGAAATTCATTAACGAAATTGCTGCTGCTGTTGCTCTTGCCTCGAGGGATGATGGATAGGCGCGTCCATCGAATCGGTAAGTTTTAATTGTCCAGCGCCAGTAGCGAGAGAGTGCTAGGCAGCGATGTGTATTATTTTTACTCGACGAGTCGCGAGCATTGTTTATATCGTAGCACGAGAGTCAATATGATACAGCTGCAAGCGCACTTGGTTTTTTTTTTTTTGCAAATGTGTCTATCTAGCTGCTGCTGCTGCTTCATCGGAGCGCGAGCGAGTGTCGGACTCGTAAAAAGGCTCTTTGGGCGGGCTCTCGTTTGTTGCAGCGATGCAACCTTCTCACTCTCGAATATGCGGCGGTGGCGATCGCGCTCAGTTGGATGCTTACAATATAACACTGTATATTTGTGAACGCTGCAATACACACCTATACATATATCGCGTATACTTTAGCGGTGAAGGTCGGGCGCCGACGACTCGAGCCTACTCCTGCATATAGAGGTATATATAGGCACAGAGTAAAAGATTCACATTGTTGTGTACGTGTGCACGTGCAGCAGCAGCGACGTGATATATATTAATTTTGTCACGCGTCTGCATTTCTATTTTCGTTCATTTTTAGCTTTGACATTTTTTTGCCTCTCTTCCTTTTCTTTCTTGCACTTCAATTGACTCTCTCTCTCTCTCTCCCATTCTCTCGTGAGTCGGGTTTGCGTTCGAATCGAGGCAGAGGTACGAATGGAGAATTTATATCGCAGTAAATGAATTATTTCGATGTCGCGTGAAGCTTCCGGTGTCATTTCGGAGCAAAATCTATAATTCAATTATATTTGGATGGAGATGTTGCTATTCATACTGCTGACAAGATGAAAAAAAGTATCGACTTACAAAGAAAAGTGAAATCAATTGACGTACGAATTTCTTCATATCTAGATCATTTTCCTGTTTTTTGGGAGGGCTTTTACTTATTACAACCGCATAAATTCGTTATCAGCTTTCACATTTGCGTTCAACTTTTATCAACCGAACGAAGAATCTATTACGAAATTAATCCAACTCCGTGTGTTTTGTAAAGACTTCATGATCAATCAAAGTCAACCCAAATTCCTCATATCGAAAGAGAGATAGAGGTAAATCTCCTACACACAAAATCCCATAAAGCTCCAGTTACGAGTAGGCTTTTTACGATCGAACCTCTATTACACGTTGAAACGTACGTACATCGAAATTGTTATCCCTGTGCCCGGACTATCATAAAGGGCGACTTTGTCGCGTGCGTCATACAGCACACATGGCATTTGGTGCGCTCCAATCTCGTTAATGCAATAAAGTTCTTAACTTTAGGCCGCAACACGAGATCCAACGACACGCGGCCGTGCAAATGAGATTTTGCTCGATATATAATGCGACTCGAACATTCAGTGTTTATTAGATATATCTATGTACCCCCGAGTGTGGGCGGTGTGTTTTACTAATTAACGAGCAATAATAACTATATTATATTATATTTTACCTCCGAGCGGCGGTCCCATGAGATTGGCAATTCCTTGAACGAGCAGCAGCAGTCCGTAGGCATTGGTGAATCGCTCGAGGGTGATGGCCTCGACGAGGATGATGCTGGTGAGGCTGTAGTTGGCGGCGATGAAGAAGCCGAAGGCACCCGCGGCTCCGCTCAGCAGCACGTAGCTGTGGCTGACCAGGGGCACGAGGGCCGTGAAGGCGCCGCACAGCGCCATGCAGCAGGCGTAGACGACCGAGGCGTTGACCCAGGAGCAGTCGCCCGCCCAGCCGAGTATGATCTGCGAGAGGGGAAAAACGGATTGATCGAGCTTTTACATTTATAATTGCGGACAAAAATCAAATTCGTCATACCTCGCCGGCCATGTTCATGATACCGATGACGGATATGAGCAGGGAGGCCTTGCGCTCGTCGTAGCCCGTCTCCACGGCGTTGTCGATGAGGTACATGTAAGGCACGTCGTACCAGGTGTGCAGCAAGAAGTTGCTGATGGCGAACAGCAGGAAGCGCGAGTCGGCGAAGTGCGAGAAGTCCAGCATGTCGCACAGCAGATCCCAGAACTCCCACAGGCCCGAGTACCAGACCATCTTCTGCTTGGCTATGGTCGTCATGGAGTTGCGATAGATGTCCGGGCAGCTGCTCGCCCGCAGTCTGTAGCGATTGATGTTGAGCATGGCGCCGCGATACGTGAGACTGTGCCGGTGCACGCGGATGTCCTTGAGGTAGGCCGTGGGCAGACGACGGGGCTGCTCGCAGCCCGCGATCGAGTGGCGCAGCTGCGCGTCCGGGCTGAACTTGCGCAGCCACCAGTTGTGGCCCTCGGTGCCTGGCTCTCCTCCCGCTGCTGCCAATTCTCTATCGTTGTGGTGCTGATGATGGTGATGGTGGTGGACTCTGCGCGGGCTCTCCAGTTGGTTCTGTGTGAAATCCCAGGCGTGAATTATACGTGGCGAAAAAAGAAAAAAAATTGAGAGGGTGTGTTAACTTACTCGATCACTCGGAGCATTTTCGTCGAATACCTCTTGTCGGGCGTCCTCCTCGGCGATGGTATTGCCGGGCGCGGTCAACGGACTGAGGCTCGGCACGAAGTTCTTGTCGACGGCCACCTGATCGTACAGACCACCCGAGTCGCTGAAACTCCTCGAGGTGATCAGCAGGCTCGGATAGTTCTGCACCAGCACGTTGTAGACGTTCTTGCGATTGCTGAGTAATTCGAGCACCTCGAGAGGCACCTTCTCGCCGTTTCGCACGAAGGTCGGCAGGCTCACGAGGCTGGAGAAGAGTTTGTTTTCCGTGGGATCGACCAGGTCGTGAGGTATCGCCTCTCCTCCGGCCAGGTCGCTCGCGTTGTTGTTCCTGGCTCCGGTCTGGGTCGTGTTGGCCGAGCTGCTGCCCGAGAACGAGTCCGCGGAGGAGCTCTGCACGCGCTGGCGCTTCCTGGCCCTCTTGCGCTTGCGCTCGAGGGCGTTCTCCTTGAGCTTGACCGTGGTCCACTCGAGGTCGCGCATCAGGCAGCCGCACACGGCCAGATTGAGAAAGAGGCCTGCGAGTATGAGGGTGGTGCCTCGCCAGCCGTACTCCGTCAGCAGCTTCTGTATGAGCGGGGGAAAGATGAAGGTACCGATGCCGCTGCCGCATACCGACAGGCCGGTGGCGAACGAGCGTCGCTTGTCGAAGTAGTAGGCCACGATCACGACGGCGGCGACGAAGCACAGCGACAGGCCGAAACCCGCGAGCACCCCGAAGGTGAGAATGAGCACTCCCATGCTGTTGGCGAAGTAGCTGACGACGAAGCCTATGGTGGCGAGGATGCTGCCCGCAATGGTGACCTTGCGGCAGCCGTAGCGATCGGTGAGGAAGCTCGCTATGGGGCCCGAGAGCAGCGGCATCGCCATGAAGAGCGAGCCGACCCACGACGTGGCCGCCTTGCTCTCGCCGAAGTACTTGAGGAACTCGTGAAAGATGACGCCGAACGAGAAGGTGATGCCGTCCGCGATGAGATTGACCATGAAGGCGGCCGCGACCACGACCCAGCCCCAGCCGCCGTCGGGTGGACGAGCCTCGTCGAGGCTGCTGTTGTCTTCGGAGCTCGACGAGGACGAGGAGATCGAGGGACTCGGGCCCCTCGAGGTCTCCTTGTTGCCGTTACTACCGTTGTTGTAGCCATTGCTCTTGGGCTTGAGCGTGGCTCCGTTGAATTGTACGTGTGGCTTGCTGGCGTCGGGGCTCGGCGTTATCGGTTTACCGCCACCGTTGCCCTGCAGCACCAGCTTGTCCGAGCTCTTGCTCTCCTCGGCGCTCGACTCCTGCGACTCGTTGACCAGCTGGAGGTAGTCGCGCTCGGCGTCTCGAGTCGAAGGTTGAACGATCTCGACCGAGGGCTGCAGCAGCCTCGACGAGGCCAACTCATCGTCGTCGTCGTCGTCGTTTTCGACAACGAGATTGCCCGATTTCACGGCGAGAGCTAGCTCGTCGGAACTACTGGGCTCGTCCTCGTCGCTGGCGAGCTGCGAGTCCGAGCTGACGATGGGCACGATGCCGCTGATGCCGCTGCCGCTGCCGCCGTTGCCTGCACCTTTGAACTTGACCCAATCGGCGCTGGCCATTTGGGAAAAAATCGGCGAATTTGTTTTTTGTTGTCTTGTTTCGCGTGATATACGCACTATAGTTACACTGCACACAGCCTTTACTTTACTTTAATAAATTTATTCTGTATAGCACTTTATACCGCACTGAATTCACTTATTGATTTCGTCCTTGATTTGAAGGGCCACTCGTAGAGCTGGCGTCGCATGGGCAGCAGTATGAGCAGTAGCAGAGCGCGACGGGTGATCGAGCAATGTATCGAGTGCCGATTCTGCCTCTGCTGCTGTATCCTCTTGGGCTGCTGCTGCTGCTGCTGTTTATCGCTGTGCTTGCGTTGTTTGCTGTTGCTGCCACGACGAGGGAACAACCTGGGGCCCTTTTTACTGCTGCTTGGGCCTCCTTTCTTTGGTGCTGTTTTCAGCGCCTTCTTCTCCTCCACCACCTCCTCCTCGAAGCGATCGTCAGCCCAGGCACCCATGCGGCGAATGGCGCTTCCGCGGCTCCGGTCTTTTGTGCTGCACAGAAGAAACCAGATTGACAGCAATGAGCGATGATTATTATATTTTTTATCTTACTTATGTTACAAGATTATATAAATGCAACTCGTGATCGGTATCCCTCGCGTAAATCGTGCAGCGCGTCGTGTATTTGTTTCAATATAGTCTAATGAACTTGCAGATTACGGGGGGGACTGAAATAGCTCGTATTGCTGCTGCGCATCGATCCGACCCCGCACATCGCTTGTACATGATACGCTTCTTCGTACTCCGAAGCGATCGTCGTCGCAGAGAGCTTCAAAGAGGAGAACGGAAATACATTAAACTGACTTTAACTGTGTTACTCGTAATAATATAATAATAAGCTAATTAGGAACGAATTTATCAAGTCCCGGCGATATATAACAGTGCTTGCGAGATTGAAGGGCTGCACGACGAGAGAGAAAAACGTATCATGGATCTCTTTGCGGTCGATAATTTTCTTGGACGCCGATCGGCAATACTATTATAATAATCGAATCGATTGATTGTGCATCAAGCTTTTAGAATAAAATAGACTTTATGCATGGTCAACGACGAGAGATGAAGTTTTTAAAAACGTCGAAGGCTGAGAATTATGGAGTGATCACGAAGAAACGCAGCTGTTATCAAAATTCAACGCTCTCGTTCCTTGTACATGATGTACGTTCGAATCTCTTTCTTTCCGCGCGCGGCAGGCAAAGAAACATCGCGCTTTCACATTTTAAATAATGTACAGTGGTGGCTCGACAGCGCGATAAGAAAAATCGCGCGTTGCGTTTCGCTTGTATACCGCAGTGGTGCATCATCGCATGCGCGGAGATTACCTCGAGCGCATATACAGCGTGTCAGCTGCATGTGCACATAGTGCGGATAGGCTGCTGTCTTTCTCGAACCACGACGAGAGTTTTTTATTAGAAGCAACGAACGAACGCGTAGACAAAAATCATTGAGTGTCGCGTCGTAATCGCGCGCGCGGCGGTGTCGAGTCATCGTGCACGCGATGCGGGCATTGTCTCCGCGCGTCGCGAGAGTCAGAGCTGCATAAGAACGCATGACGATCATTATTATATATGTGCAACGAGCATTATTATATATGTGTACGTATAATAAAGTTATCGCGCGGAGCAGACGAATTCGATGATGATACGAGTGGCGTGTGAAATAGCCGCGCGCTAACGCAAAAAAGACGACTTGCCAACGACGTCGCTTACTCTCTTTCTCTCGCTATCTTTTCGTTGCTGCAATCGTTGTATAGCTCGCAGTTATCGTATACTGCCAAAATGAGAAATACGAACGAATAAGTCGAGGCCCGATACTTAACTTTCGAATGGCGAGCAATCGTAAGCTCAGACTTAGAGTCGGGGTATTGCCCAGTTTTTCTTTTCTGCAATTTTTATCGCCATCGTTGTGGATTTTATCAGTTAATTTCGCCTGTTACTGGTAGTATAATAATTGTACCGCAGCTCCGCGCTACGTAACTGGAGTTGCAATGAATCGAGGTCAAGCTATACGCGAGCCAAGTACAACCACGAGCACACTCCGCGGGCTCCGCTAATTTTTTCTGCTTCTCGAAAAGTATACTCGAAGAAGCTGTGTAAATAACTATATGATGTAAAATTACGCACGGACCCGCGGAGTAAATTCGAGCAAAGGCGAATAAAGCTCGATTTTGCTCGAGTCCCGTAACGAACAGCTATACGCACGAGCTGCGAGAGCTTCCGATTAGCTCTGCGTGACTCGAGACGAATACGCAAGCTATATAGCTCCGAGTAGTTCGCCGCACAAAAGCTCAACACTGGATCGCCGCCTCGTGAATCGCTCCGCGTGAAAGTTCGAGGCAAATCGACTCGCTCGCTCGTAGCTAAAGGAATATGATGAATTCAAGATATTGGCATTGAGCCACTTATTACAGATGCGCGGCGCGTGCATCATAGCGCAATTGCGAACGCAGACATATAAGCCGCTGCTGCTGCTACTTCTTCTTCTTGGCCTCGAGAGCGAGTGTCTCTTGGTGAGAGTTCGCGCTGCTGCTGCTCAGCTGCTTGCTTGCTTGCTTGCGCCGCAGCGATGACGCACGATATATAATATAAGTTGAGAAGCGGAGCTTTTTTGGCTTTCCGGCGATATCGAATTTAGGCAAAACTACTTCTGTATACACATTCTCGCGTTTTCGACTTTCAAAACAAAGACGTACACGCGCAAGCCACACGCTACGTTATAATTAAAGCTCAACGCTGACAAGATGGACAAATTGTCAGATCGCCGTAAGTATACGATGAAAAAACAAAGATAATGGGTTCGATAGGGACATAATAATAATCTCGTAATTCTCGACAGATTGCTGCCTACGATGATCGCGATAAATTCGGCCGATAAGCCACAATGTGCATACTATATCGGTAAAAAGCCTGCGATAGATAGATTGCACGGCTTGCGAGTAAATAAAAAAACGTATCCGTTGCATCGATGAAAGCTCGCTTCCCAATTTTCAATTAACAAGAATATATCGCGTGCGATATGATCGGTAGTGACAAAAACTCTGCTCTTTTGTATTATTCAAGCTTTCGATCGAACGTATATTCGACTGCGGAGTAAAGCCCTGTAAAAGCGTCGCTCGATACACGCAACGACGCACGTTATAATATCCAGTGTATACAAGCCTAACTAAGACGCATGCGGACAGACAGATCGGAATACGCAATCACAGCGGCAGTCGCTACAACGGCACAAGGAATTGCGGTGCATGGAGAAGCGCAGCAGCAGCAGCATACAACAGAGAGTTTACTCACACTCACGCAGAGAAGAGTTTAATCACCTGTTTGACGAGCATCATCATCATCATCATCATCATCATCCTCGGAGTTCGGAGCGGCCAACGAACTCTATATGTTATATACTCTCTCTGTCTCTCTCTCTCTCTCTCTTGCTTCGGTCGTTCCACGCGCGCCTCATGTATACATATGATACTACTACTGCCTCGAGAGTGAGTCGGAGTCGGCTCCGCTGCCGCCGTCGCCAACACCGTCGTGTGCACTTGTTTATTACATTATTCGCGTGGTGTGCCGAGGTGGCTGAAGCATCGATCGCTTTTTCATACGTATGTATATAAACACGCAGACTCGCGCTGGTGCACGAGCACACAACTGACACACTGCTACTGAATACGGAATGAGAAAATAAGACAGCTTAGCGCGCGAGCGAGCTTAGAGGAAGACGGAGAGGCGAGCGAGAGATAGAATAAAAGTGTCTGCACTGCTTCTGCTGCTGTGTTATAGCACACTCTTATGCTACTTTTAGCCCAATATTACTCGGATTTCACTTTCTCACTAGGATAATTAAATATTGTGTACCTCAGATGCTATACAGAGATAGTGACAGTGGTGTATAAACAGCAGACGACGACGCCGATATTTTGCTTGGCACAAGTCTCGCAGCTCGCTCGTCCGTATATGAAACTCGCAGCAGCCGCAGCCACCGCCACCGATTCTCACAATTATTCAGCTGCCTTTTCTTTTTATCGTCCGATTCTCGAGTCTATCTCTCGCGCGAATACACGTCAATGCGAGCGAAAGTTGCAATTACATGTTAACTGCGATCCATGCAGCGCACGAGTTGGCGCGTGGTACCGCAATCAATCGGCGACTTTCGACCTCTCGTCGGACTCGGAGTCGATTATTATTATAATATAAACCGATCGGCCTGTTCCCCGCCGAAGTGTCACGTGTATACGAGCAAGTATCGTATCATTTATGAATTTTACACAATGACGACGATCGGCGAACGATCGAAGGGGTGAGATACGGAGTCGTCGCACAAGATATCATTGCGGCCGTTATAATTTAATTGCTGCACTGACACTTTACATTATTATAATATGGTCACATCGATCGTTTCGCGCGGCGCGTTGTATATAGTTGTTGAGTGCTCGCTCGTCGCGACTCGACTGCCCGCATAATATGAAAGCCGACGGCGGCAGCATCCCGAGCGATCGCGAGACTCGGCCGCGCGCACGATCACTCGAGCCAGTGCTCTTTCCTGTATATTATGCACACGCACACGTTTTAATACACACACACACACATACTAACGGAGTCGCGAGCGAGAAGCTCATTAGCACTGCGATACACGTGCACGCACGCAGCTCGATGATCGTTGTCCCGCACATTATTCCACGATCGTTGCGTCAAGAGTCGATTGTCGCAATTATGTATCGTTATTACCAGACGTGAGCCGTATATATCGGTATTATATGCAATCCCGTAAATTCGATAGATCGGCACAAGACGAATGAAAAAATTCTTGAAACAGATTAGGCGTGATCGAACGAGTGGCGAAGGCTAAAAAATTTTATTGACGATCCACGAGCGTAATGATGCGCTAATAGAAGACGTCTCTGCCTACATTCGACGATTGCGTATTGTGCCGCAAGTATTTTGTTTACTTTACAGCCTCGACCCGCGCGCGCACGCACTGTCGATACATTCGTCTATGTGTATATATCAAAAGTATTCGACTTTAACACGCATTTCATTTTATTTTATATGTACATACAGCTTGGAAATCGGGAATTTCGCGTAGCTTCTACTAGATATATCTATTTCTCACACATGCGTGCGTGTACGCAAAGTCGAGTAAAGCAGATATATGTATATAACACACATTCGCATTATATATATATAAGCTGGCACGCGCGCCGCACGAGCTGCTGACACACATTTTCCCCATTTATACAATAATATAACATAGAGAAACACACGCATCGAGAGTCTGCGCGCGCGATGTGTATATTAAAGTTGACTCTATAACGCCGATTATAACGCGACGACGACGACGACGAGATGGAAACGAGAAAAATTCCAATCGCCTTGACTCTTGCGCGTGTAAAGGTGCGTGTGACGATGTGAACGTATAATATTCGTTTGTGTGAATTCTGTGCGTATGTATGTATGTGACACAACTCACGAGCGCGTGCGAGGCGCACAGAGTACACACATCGTGCAACGCCACACGTTTCGAAAAAAAAAAAAAAAAAACAAGCCAAAACGGCATGCGCGCGCTAATTGTGTGCCGTGCGACTTTCGAACACGGCCAGTTTGCGGGTCGAGCACAGAGAGAGAGAAAAAGAGAGAGATGTGCGACCCGATACTCTGATAAATACGGCTTATTTTTATAAAAAAAAAAAAAAAGAAAGAAAAAAACGAAATTTCAACAAGGCCAACGGTAGCAGTATATCTCGTGCGTCGAGTTTCGCGCGCGGAAGCATTACATCGAGCGACGAGTACCTTTTTTTAGCACCAGATCAGTGTGTTATAGGTGCCTTTTTCTTCGAGTGTGCGAGACGACGAAAAGAAAGAGCAAAACAAAACAAACAAAAAATTATTGCCGACACTAATTGAATCGTCTGAACAAATTCGAAGTCTCTTCTCAGATGCGATGATTGCCGCTACAGATAAGAAAAATCCGAGTTGTTATTACACGGCGTACGTGTGACACGATTACGAAAAAAAAGGGTCAACAGTCGACGTAGTATCGATCAATTTTCGTAACGACGATAATTTCTATACATTCACGCATGGACGAGTAACGAGGCTGATTCGAATAGCTCTCAAGTCGAGCGTCGCTAATGATACGAGCAAATCGTATTTAATATTTAATATTTAAGAATAATAATAATAATAATGTGTTGGGCTCGCGCCGCGCGAAAAATCTTTCACAGCGGCAGATTATCGGCAAGTTATTAACGCGAAAGTCTCTTAAAATCGTGCCGCGCGTTCTAAAAAAAGGCGGCCAACGATGATGATCATCGCCGACGTCGTCATCGTATTATATTATATATGTTTTCGCTGTTTTTCTTCCGTGTGTCTCTTGACGTATTTTCTGGGTATTATATTATGAATCCTAAATACGATACGCTATGTACGTGCCTCGCGGGCGCGCTCATTAACGTCAAAAGCCAACGAATGTAATTGCTCGTGCAATATGTGCTGTACTTCATAAACGCACTTTGGCGAACTCACGATTCGACCCCGTTTGCTCTTTTGGACTCTAACGTGTAACGTTTTTCATAAGTTTCTGTGCAAACAACTCGCAGTTAAGCTCGTCCCAAAAACGTATAAAATAACAAAATTCGATATCCACGTTTTCGCCTCTCTTTTTTTTTCATAAAATTTGTTTCCACGTTGCATCGTACACAGTTGTATTGTAAAATAAAAATTGCAATCACAAACATGCAATGAAAGCATGTAGCTTTTGAGATCGAGTTTTACTAATCAAACGTCTCTCGTTAACGATTCAACTATAATATCAGGACAAATACACAGAATGGAGATGAAAATTTTTCTAACAACACTTTGTGTGCGCGAAATGAACGCACTGAATTTCGCGCGTTCGTGTTGGTGCATTTGCCGTGCGGATTAACTACTGAATGTTCACTTGGATTAAGCGCGCTTATTTTCCATCTATAAACAATCGACGTGCGTATACGCACAAACGAATTTCTACGATTGCAATACTGCAAATGGCCGTGACTGAAAAGTCCAGTTGTACGTTTCGCGTTACACCGGCGCGAAATTACTCTCACTCGAAAGTATAATGTATACGATACGAGAGCTTTTAGCCGAGTGGTTTACTCTCCATCGTACGAATCTCTGTGCAAATATCAATTGTATATAGACACAATGAGCGCATGCCATCGTCGTCGTAATTCATTTTCTGCATCGCGACTGCATCGGTTCGCGCGCACCCGATACGAAAGATATAATACGGACTTTTATCTCTCGTATTTAATATTTAATAAGCTATTTATATCTTTGCGCGCGTGCAGCCAGTGAGAGAGGGAGACGGCGAAAAGTATTAGCATAGGGGCAAGCGATAGTAGAGCTTGGAGCGAATTCGATTGGCGGGAATGCATGCCACCGATCAACGATCTCGCGCACTCGAAGATTCGTGAATAATCGCGACGTGAATAATAACGGATAATAATGTACAGAAGCAAAGCAAACACTTACGAGATCCATGTTGTGTCCAAAATCACGAGTCGAGAAGGAAGAAAAGCCGGTTTCGATATTCCAATAGAAAACCAAACGATTGAAAAAAACTTCAGTGGCTTCAGTAGCCGTTAATTCGTCAAAAAAAGCTGTCACCGATTCTACAAGCTCGCGTGCGTGTGCGTGTGCAGCAGCAGCTAAGCGCGCGACGAGCTATTATACGAACTTTCGATGAAACTTAGTAGCGCACTGTGATTTGGGATCAAGTCGCCGAGTGCACGAGGCAATTTTATAGAGCGATAAAAGATTCGATATCTTTCGTTATAATACAAAACGGCGACTGGAAAGGCAGCAGCAGCAGAGATAAGGCGCCTACGACGACGTTGACGATCGCTCTCTTTCACGCTCGAAGAAATGCTAATTTTTTCTTTTGTACATATGAAAAAAAAAAAAAAAAACACAGAAAAGACAAGAGAACTCGATGTTTGATCGTTACGGCTGATAAAAATAATTATTATAGACAGCAATCGAAGGAGAGATTATGAATGTTGGTATATGTATTGAAATTACGTCACGATCATATTATACAGTTGCCGCAGTTGTCGTCGCCGCCGCGGCCCACGCTGCCGCCGTCGCGAGCTTTATACCAATGCGCGTATGTGTATATAATATTAAATGCTGCGCGCGAATTCGAATCTCGCGCACATCTATGTATATACGCTATTATAGGCATGCCCACGTGCTCGGCTACGAGTCGTCGCGATACTTCCAGCGGAAGGGTCCAGGATTTACGATCGTGGAGCTTTTTCCGGAGACAAAGTCAGTGACGGCGGCAGGACTCGCCCACGTCGCGACCATCAAAAGTATCGATGAATAATACGACGCCTTTGCTTTGCTTTGCTTTCAGGCAAAAAAAGTTCGCGCGACTTACAATCGCAGCTCGCATATCTGTCGGAAGAATTCGCTTTTGTGTGCGAGCCTACTATGGTTGAAAGCTCTCGCTCGCTCGCAAAATTGTCAAGGTCGCTTGCGCAAAGTCGCGCTCTCAGTGTTGCTACTGCTGCTGCACGGATCGTTTGGCGAGCCTCCAAAATTTGTGCAGCAGCATAGCAATAGCACTACTGTGTTCGACGCGCCGCGCGACGATGCAGGCAGCTCATCGTCGTCGTCGTCGTCGTCGTCGTCTAGTGTCTCGCGACTCTACATATAATAGCCTCTCTCGGCTCTGTCTCTCTCTGTCGCACACACATCGACACACGTGCTTGCAGCCTGCAGCAGCGGCTTGATGATGCATTTTGTATATGCCTTTGCTACTTGCACACTCGTATGCAGCCACTGGCCGCGGGCTCCACTGCCGCCAGCCACACTAGACGAGACGCGTACTTGAACTTGACCATTGATTTTCGTTTATATATATATCTGGGGAAATTTTCGATACTTGTGTACGCGTGACGCTGCATCTTTATTCGATATATATATAACTTTTTGGAGCGTCAAGGCGATGAAGTTGCTTTTGCACCGAAGGTTGATCGCTTCCGCGCGCAAGGGGAGGACGAGCTCATTCGCTGCTCCATCATTTGATACGCGCGGCTAATGCCGTTTTAAGTCTCACGTGAAGCTCTATCCGGCGATAATCATTTCTGTCGATCATTTCGGCACACATATCACACACGCACATACATCGAATCGTTGTCACGCGAGAGCGACCAGCCAGATTGGCAATACGCTAAGTTATTATGAGCGTAATATTTTTGGAATCGATCGGTTGTGAGATTTTTCTTATTATGTGGAACAATGTCACGCAGGGGTGATATTACGAGGCCACTGCCTCCATAGTTCTTTCGATACATTGGCAGCTCGTATGGGTGGCTGCGATGGTTTCTTGTTGTTTGAAACCAATCTAGGCACTCCCCAAAATTGTTTTCTTCAACTCGGTAGTCGACATCTTTTTAGAAGAAAACAAAGATATTAGTTATGAGTTTGAAAAATTCGCTCGAACATAATCATATAAAGAATTGAATTACTCACGCGTCGCTCATCGATGAGTCGTGCAATAGCGCGAATCTCGTTACTTTTGTCGCACGCGTCGACTTTTCGAGCGAATCGATTCTGCCTCGCCGCAGAGCTTTACGCGCGAACGGAAAAAGCGCTTCGCGTCCACGTAAGAGTTGCGCAATTGGTCGATCCGCAGGGCCGCGCTGCCGCATCAATTCCATCGGCAGCAGCGCGCGGGCACGTGTGTCCACTGCGATCGAAGCTCTCGCCAGAAAAAAAAGCTCGCTTTCATCGCGCTTTCGGCATCTCATGGCTACATGGGTTGTGGCGAGTATTATCGATCCAGCCTATACGATTCCTCCAGCGCAAAGATCGAGTGCGAAATTCTATATTTATATATCGAGAAGCTCTCTCGCAGCTTCGCACGTGTACATCGCTATATATAGAATGCGAGAGCGAGAGAGAGAGAGAGAGAGAGAGAGAAAGACTCGAGAATATACCGACTGCGGCGGAGAGTCGTGCTGGCGCGGCGAACACGTGAGCCTCGCTGCTGCTGTGCAGTGCGTCCATGTATAGCTGTGTGTCTCATATATATGTATATGGTTGCGGAGCGCGTGTATATGTGTATTATAACTCCCTCGAAAGAGAGAGAGAGAGTCTCGCTTCGCGTATACAGCTACTACACGCATAGTCGATCGATCCGACACACACGACTATAACGACGACGACCACTACGACTACGAAAAACGTCCAAAGTTGCGACTTTTTTTTCTCTATTTGCCCGCAACTCGTCAAGAGCTTGCAGCCAGCCTGAGGTCGTTTTCCATTACACAAAAAAGTATAGGAGTTCGAATGTATATGACATGTATCGACTCGATGATCGTCGAGCGACACACGACTCGCGCTGCAATCTCATTGTTTGTTTTTCTCGATGCGATGTCAATGGCACGCTGCACACGTTCCGCATGCGAATATAATATATAAAAAAACTCGCGTGCACGCAGGGGCCGCGATTATACTTTCAAATGAGTGTGCTGCGCAACAACGTTCGATGCACTGCGACTTCGCACATCATTATCGACGCACACGCGGGGGCTACGAGAAATACGCGAGACACGTTTGTTTGTTTGTTTTCTTTACTTCAGTGGGTGAAAATAAACATAAACAACAAGCCGACGACTGCATAGAAGAAAATGTGCTTAACGCTGTTATTATAGTAAGAAGAATGAGACACTTACGTTAAAGCTGGCTAGAAGCTGGGGCGTCCGTAGACAAGTGACCGAGGGGACGCTAGAAAAGCCACGCCGCTGCCGCAGACTTTCGGTCGTACATCGTTGTTGCACTGTTATTGAATCTGATTCTTCGTATACAGTAAAGAGAGATACACACGAGGCAATATCTAATCTGGCAGTGCTGCGGCTGATGCTGCTGCTGTTGCTAAAAATTGCCAGTTGACAGTGCTGCTGCTGTTCTCAAAGTTTATATTGTGCTCGCAGTTGTCGTCGTTTCGCTCTCACTCAACGCACCGTATTTTATAGCTCCATTGTTGTGTTTTCTTTTTCTTTTTCTCTTTATCATGCGTATGAGCGCAGTTGCTGCAGCGCCCCTTCGTCTATGTATGATATAGCTTACAGGTACATGTGACTTTCAGCAGTAGCAGCAGCTCTCTCTCTCTCTCTCTCTCTCTCGCGTACACGCACACTTTATTAGCAGGAGCGACGAGAAAAGCTCTCTCTCTCTCTCTCTCTCGGCCAGCCGACCGTCGAATTTTAAGTGTTTTCTCCGAGAATAGCAGAAAGCTGAGAGCAGTAAAAGGCTCTCTTTCTGTCTTGGCTCGTTGTGTCGGGGCCGCGACTCTGCCAATCCGCGGCGTATAGAAACACACAGCTCCGATATATATCCCTCTGGCTCTCGCTTGTCGATGTCTGTGTATACCCACCGAATTACCGACCGCGTTCAGCGTTGCTACTGCTACTACTGACTCGACTCCGCTAAGTTCGCTCCGCTGCTGCTGCTGCTACTTTGCAGTTTTCGCTTTGCGACTTTTGCGACGACGGCGACGAGCGAACGCGCAAAAAGGGAGGTGGAGACATGCGCAGAGCTTTAACGACGATGACGTAGTACTACACAGACTCAGTCACTCTTGGTACAGCAGCTCTGCAGTTAGGACTGTCGACGACTTCGGGAACGCACCACCACCCGCCACCGGAGCCGCACGCGATACGAAAAGCTGCCCTATCCGCGATGCTTCGTGCGATATACCGAGTCTCGATAAATTCGCGAGCACCGACTGATTTTCAATGATTTTTTTACCAGCGTCGGCGAAAAGTGTAACCCGAGATTATTTTCGAATCCACTGCTCCGCGATGACGTTGACTGTTTGCAAGCTCGCACGGGCGCGCGAGAGCTTGATCGCGCGCCTATGCGGAGTTGGACTCATCTGCGGAGCGAATGACTCGATTAATTATATATATATCCAACAACGAGGCGCGAGTCATCCAGCAGCAGCGAGCACATTTGCATTGTGGCATGAGTTATGTTCGCAAGTTCGCTGAATAAAAAATCCACTGATTTTCATCGAACATGACGGATCGGAGAAAATCGGACTATTTATCTGCGCGTACGAGAGCACCGAGTTATATTAATTCCGAATAAAAAGTTTTTGAACTACATTCGACGTTGTTACAAGTCACTTATCGAAAGCAAAAAATCATCGCATTTCCAAGAAAATCTATGATTATTAACCGACTAGTCAAATATTTTATTTTTTTGTCCACGATGCGCTTCGTGTATCTCGATCAAATAACTCATACAGCAAGATTGTAAGAAAAAAAGCTCATCTGCATATCGGGCAGTAGTTATAGCTAAATAAGGGGGGCAGGATGAATCAATTTGAAAACTAGTTGAAATTTATTATTAATAATAATTATTATTATTGTAATCATAGTTATTCTTTTAAATATTTACAGAGTTTCTTTATGACGTGATAAACGTATGAATTTTTTTTTCTTCCTGGGATCATATGAGCGCGCGCTTTGCTTTAATCTGCAATTTTTTCTTTATGTATAATATATAGCAGTGTGCCATTTTTCCACACTTGTCGTTTATCGTTCTTTCCCTCGTTATTAAGTTACGCGATTCTCCTCGCTTCGAACTATCGGCCGTTCTTCATGATTCAAATGTTCCATTTATTTCATGTAGCTAATGAAATAAAAAATTGTCTTTTCTTCGATTTCAATTGATTATTTTTTTCTTTTTATACCAAAACCATCACTAAAAATACACACAATAATTTTTTTTTTTTATATATTGAACACTTTCTCCAAGAGAATCTCTCTCACTCGCAAAAATTTTCGTTAAAAAACTTAGTTTATATCCTATATAAACACTCATTTATTCAAAAGAGAGAGAAAGTTTCAGTTTTCTTTTCTATATAAAAATTGCAAAAGTTGGATGCTGCACGGTTTAGTCCACATTTTTGTCTTTACAATACGCAAACACACCATGCACACGGATGCACAAACATATACACAAACAAGTACAACCAGAAGTTAAACTTTAGAGAAAAAATAATATTTCATACTTGTCACTTTGTGTAATCTTGATAAAGCATTTTCAATTATACACGACTATACTGTACAAGTTAATAATTCAGATAAATGTATTTTTTTTCGTTTCTCTGAATTAATTGAATAACCGAAATTTCATTCTTGTATTCGTTCATCACAAACTCTCATTTGATTTAACTAGATTTATTTTCGATGAGATATTTAAAGGATTTTACGCTTATTTTTCTTAATACGTTTTAATCGTTGATCTTAATATCTTTATGGCGTAAAATCACATTGTTCTTATTTTTTTTCTTGTTGAAACGTTACCAGCTACACGTTTTAAATCACATTGCTTATTTATTAACACCGTTCAAGAACTAATGTCAATAATAATTGCCAATAATAGAGTATCATATTGTTCGTAGTATTCAACGAATGTTTTCATAATTTAATCCTTTTACGTAATAATATATTTTCTATAATATTGGGCTCATCAATCTTACACCAGTAAAAACACATTGCATAGGGCGAATTGCTTATCTAACTATACATCATTGCATATATAATATTCAATTACAAAATGGTTTTCGCACTCATGTTTTACATGTACAAACGAAAAAGTAAAACAATTATTTGTATATATTCACTCATTTCTTCCTTTTTTTATAACATTTATCACCTTAAAATTTATAATACAGATTAATTTAAATGGTAATAGCTGCTTTGAAGCTACATTGATAAACAACGCGGATTATCGTCGTCGTGTCCTTGTGAAAAGTACGGATAAAGCAACCGTTTATTTCATTTACGCTAGTAATATAATAGTATTTATCTTAATTATTCCGTTAATTTATTTTTAAGTATACACAACACGATTTGTACGATTTTTACTTAAGCTTGCGCCTATCGCTATCTATACATATATTTATATTTATATATTTATATTTATAATTTAGAGCTAAACCAAAGTAGCTTCAGAAAAAATAACTTTTATTTAAATAATGACAATGATGAGCATATCTATAAATGTGTATAGGAGAATATTTAGTATGCATGTACTTTTCAACTCATGTGATGTTACATACGCGCAAACAAACATAAACTTGTATGTGTACATGTGTATGCGTGTATGTATAATATAGAAAAATTAATAAATAGAGGACACGAGTCGGAAAATTTTATAATATTATTTTTAATATTCATTTATTTATGTATAATATTCAATAAAAAATCGCACTAGCTTTCGCGCTTAAATATTACAAATAGACAGTTTGTGTCAGTGACAATTAAGATGGGAAGTTCCAAATCTTATAACTACATAATAATCAAAATAATATAATAATTCATAATAATCATAATAGGTAATAAGTTTTTTCTACTCCTACTACCAATATTAATAATGATGATAGAAATAATAAGATTAATAATAAAAATAATTTAATCATACTAATAATCGTAATAATAATATAATGATAATGATAATATTAATAATACAAGGAGCAGCACTGCTAGTGCAAACTCCTACTCGTACTTTCTCTCTCTTGAATTTTCATTTACACTGTATACACTATTAAATTTTCGCGGTTTCGATTTAAAAGTCATTTACTTATCGCTCATTTTTTATAATATATGTGTACATATAGCTGGACAGTTCAAGCATGCGCGCGCACTCCAATGATTGCATACATATATGCATCGATATACATATCTATTTTGTTGATATAAAATCATTTATCCTCACGTTCGATTTCCGTTTCAATTAATTGAACTGAGTTATCAACCATATAGGAAAAAGCTCCGTCATCTACAATACAAACCCCCTGATCATACTATTGTTTATCGCCGTATTCTTCATATTCATGATCGATATCATTTTTTTAATCGCGCACACATACATTTACATAAAAACGACAAACTTTCATCATATATATTTATATATATTTATATCACTCTCATACAAACGTTGCAATTGCATTACAGTCGCAATAACGTTTACATGCCTATATTCGTATATAATCTATTTAACTATTTATATATTTATATATAATATGTATAATCGAGAGAATCAATCATCTGTCGAGCGCGGGGGTTTTCAAACATCGAGTAGACTTTCCAATACAAAAGTATCAGTAGTCAGTAGGAGAGAAATTGAGTTATTATTTATATATAGGCATCGTTCATAGGTAGATTTTAAAAAATGTATTAATCAATTATCTCTATATATTAACATATAGCGGAGGGATGCTTAAAGTCGATGATTATCATCCGCCCGTGTCGATGCACGCTCACACGCAGTGCTATACGCGGTACTAATATAATTATATTTATAATATGTATAAACTATACAGGTTTCAAGAGATTGTTACATCTCTTTTGTGTATTTGGGCCACTATCATTGCATTCGTCATGAAAATTAATAAACGGTAGCGACTGAAGTAATAAAAATAATTCTCGTAGAGATATAATAGTAAAAAGAGTCACTACAAGCCCTCGACGAACTTTGACAGTTGATCTTGGGGCGTCATCGGCGTGGGATCGCCTTGTTCAGCACCAGGCCCTACGGGTGATTGATGATGGCCCATAGCCGGATGACCGGGACCAGCACCAGGTGCCTGCGACGGTGCACCAATAATACCACCAGAAGCACCCGTAACTTGCGATAGCTGCGACAACATCATTTCACTGGGGCCACCCAATTCGTGGGCTGGTGACGCTCCTGCACCAGGATGATGATGAGGCGAAGGTACAGGATTAGCTCGAGGCGATGGTACTGGCTGATTGCGCGGAGACGGTACCGGTCGCGGCGAAGGATTTGGTTGTGGCGAGCGTGTTGGTGGTGGTGATCTGACTTGCATAAGCTGTTGCTGTACTGCTGACATTCCTGGAGGGCCCATTACCCCTTGAGGCGATGGTACCGGTGGAGGAGTGGGTTTAAGACCTGATTGCCCATAACCTTGATCACCAAAATTACTATAACCACCTAAAAAATAAATACACAAGTTAATATTATGTTTATATAATTTAATAAATAATTTTACAACGGCGCAATTGAATATGAATGCCTTAGATTTAAAGTTGGATCACTTACCGAGCATAGGTGGTGGCCTAATGGGTCTTTGTTGTCCATACGGTGGTGCCACAGGTTGCTGAAATTGTTGTTGATTTCCCGCTGCCTGAGCTGCTGCAGCCGCTTGTGCTTGCTTTTGCCTTAAAAGCATTTGTTGCTGGATGAGCCATTGTTGTTGTTGTTGCTGTTGTTGCTGTTGTATATTTGGTGCTTGCTGCTGACCAGCTTGTTGCTGTTGTGGCGGCTGCTGCTGTTGCTGTTGTTGTTGCTGCTGCTGCTGCTGCTGTTGACTCAAAAGAGCTTGTATTTGCATACGACCCTGCTGTTGTTGTTGCGGTGTCAACATATGCAACCCTTGTTGCTGCTGTTGTTGCTGTTGCTGCTGTTGTTGTTGCTGTTGTTGTTGTTGTTGTTGTTGTTGTTGCTGTTGAGCTTGACTAGGAATCATGGCACCGGTAGCACCTTGGCCATGTTGGCCTGTTTGTTGCATTGATAGTGCCTGCTTAGATAAAAACTTAGGATTTAAATGCATCCGTCGAGATAGCGCTATGCCATTCTAGTTTTTATTAAAAAAAGACAAATTATAACACATGCACTAAAAAAATTATTTATAGATTTTTAAAATCCACACGTACCTGCCGCTGTTTGATAAAAGCAGCCATCAACGGTGGGTTGCTTTTGAGTATGTGTAATATTTGGTTCTGCTGTTCAGGCGTATTTGGACTCTTCAATGTCTGCATCAGCTGCTGCAAAGCCTGCTTACCAGCTACATTTGGGACTTGCGCTGAGGTAGTACCTCCTAATACACCAGCAGCCTGTCGTGGGTTCATTTGTCCTGGCACTGGACCCATTCCAGGCTGCTGAGCCTGAGGATGCTGTTGTTGTTGTTGTTGTTGTTGCTGTTGTTGTTGCTGCTGCTGTTGTTGCAGTTGCTGTTGTTGTTGTTGCTGCTGCTGCTGTTGTTGTTGTTGTTGCTGTTGAGCTTGCTGAGCCTGCTGCAACAGTTGGGGAGCCTGAGTACGAAGAATGGCAGCATTTTGTTGCATCACGGAGGCATTAGGCTGATACCGGAAGTTCATTTGGTTGCTGGAAATATTTAAATTTCATTAAATATCAATAGAAAGAATTAATAAGCACTAATAATTGATCCAATTAATCTCGATCGAACTAAAATTTTTCATTAAAAATTCGTTACTAAAAGAATAGATGAATGGATTTAAAAGGAAAAAAGGATGGGTGTTTACTTGTCAAAAAGTACGCTCTTCTTGTTTGGTTCTTTGTTTCTTTGGCAAACGTCCGAAAGTCGGCGAAGTTGGCGTGTCTTCGCGTTTTCTTTTTCTACACGGTTCTACCAATTCGACTTTTACTCTTCATGCGCAAGGTGGAAACAATGAGGAATTTAATATGAAAATTAGGATGTAAATGATCGTTAGGATGGTATAAATAATAGTTTTATCGATTTGGCGACCGTAGCGTAAACAGCTATTTGTGTGCACACAAATATATATCCAAAAATCTTGACAAGTATAGTTCAACATCCTTTCTCAAAAAATGTACTATTCAAAAATAATTTCAAAATGTTTAGGTGTTTTCGAGTATCATTCGAGAATAATTGACGGAAATATTTTCCGTGCACACTACGAATGCCAAATAGAAATTCGAATAAATTATTTTAAATGTTTTAAATCGTATGAATGATTTGATTAAAAAATAAGTTGACAAATATAATAAAATAAAAAATATTTGACAAAAAAGACTTACTTTGATTGCCATTGGTCCATAGATATCAAATGTGTCCCCGGAGGATTAGCCATTTGCATTTGCATTGGCCGCTGCATTTGCGGTGGCGGCATTACACCAGTTGGTTGAACCGCCGCCGCGGATGGACTGACTTTCCCAAAGCCTACATGAGGCGCTTGTTGGCGAGCAGCTTCTTCTTGAACTTGCTTAACAACTTGTAATACATTGGCCGGTGGCGTTTGTGTGCCTGGTTTCATACCGATTCCAGCATGATGATGACTAGGTGCTATACCACTTGGATTTATAGTTGGTTTCATGGGTGCACCTAATCCTGTATTAACTGGCACTACAGCAGCAGTACTCATTGGGGATTCGGTCGGTCGTGTATTTGACATTACAGCCATTCGACGCCTCAACAATTGTTGCTGCTGCAAACGCTGATGTTGTTGTTGTTGCCTTAATTTATGTTTAATGTTGAAACAGAAAGGCACCGGACATTTGTTCACGGGTTCATTACAATGCCTTGCATGATGGCAACAAAGGGCGATCAACTGTCGACAAATCGGACATCCACCACTAGTTCTACGTTTACATGTCTTAATGTGCGTTACCACCCGCTTCATCCGAGCGCAACTGGCCAAACGACAATTTGCATCTTTACATTGGCACGCATGAACTAACGATTGTATGCACCTTTGTATCGAAAATTTGCGCGCTTCCTAAAATGTAAAATAAAATCATTAGATATTGTAATTTGGATGAACATTGAAAAATAATTTCTTTTGATTATGCCTTCTTTGTTTACTTCAAAAGTATCTAAAACAACATCAAAGGCCGACAATGATTTGCAAAACCTTTTAAATAAGATGATATTATAGGTTTTTATTAAAATATGTATTTATGCAATATACGTTTTCGCATGCGCTGTAGCCACAGAATAGACACTTTTATGATATTATTGACTTTTGCGCATGGAAGCCACCTTTTCTGCCATTTTAGATAATTTTGAATTGGAAAAGAAAGCACTAAACTCTTATTAATATTTTTTAATCAAGAGTTCAAGTTGTTATCCTAAGTTTTCATAAATTTGCATTCATTATAAAAATGGATAAAAGCATTTTATTATATGCAAAAAATGATTGGTCAATTTTTTTTTAATTTGCATGAGTAACATTAAGAAAACAATTTAATTTAAATACACAACAATAAAGCAATAGATATACGAAACGTACCACTGGATTGACTTGTTTAGCATCGGCCGGCGATGAACCATCATCCAAGTCCAAACCAAGCTTCTCCATCGGGTGAGCATGACCCTGAATTTTCTTACAACTTTGACATAAATCATAGTCCTGTAAAAATACATGAAAAAAATTGATATCCAGTATTATAACGAATTTATAGTTAAAATAATGAAGCAGAGTACTTACATCGCATACTGTGCAATGGTATCGAGTCTCAACACTTTGTTTACATTTATCGCACGTGTATACAAATTTCTCAGACCCTTGATTATGAAGCTCATATAACATAGACATTGAACTGAACTTTGCTCTTCTCAAAGACGAGAATTCATAATGTTTTTCTTTAGCTAGAGTAAGGAAAGCATCACGGCCATCCATTAAATCACAGTTGAGTATGGGATCAGGGTCTTGGATGGGCTAAAAAAACAAATACACAAGTTAACATTAACGATTATAATAATTGATGCCACTGCGAGCCAAGTGAAAGAATGCGACGCAATGATTTGCAAGCGAATGACTAACTATATGCAACAAAAATGAAATCAAAGCGTAGACGCACCTTTCTTAGTAACAAATTAATTTCAATAAAAAAAATCGCGATTGGTTATTAACTGCTGTAAAGTGCGGGCTCAAAAGCTCTGTTGCTGGAGTGAGCATAACGATAAATAGAGATGACAAGATGCTTTGCTTTGATCAAATAACGGATAACTGACTCGACTTTACTTAACAACAATGACCAATATTTATGATAATTTGACGCGCTTTCGCTCTCTATCTCTTCTCTCACTCCAGTAACCCTGTCTCGAAGTGGCAAAACAAACAACACTAGAATTATTGATAAGGTTTCGAATAATTAAAAATAACTTACTGCTAGACTTGCTGCACTTTGAGCACTATGTAACCTAATTACGAAAAATACTTCTTTATGCTTTTCCATGGTAGCAAAAATCTTAGCAGAGAGATCATTTCCAATTTGAGGGTTATTGGACTTTTTACTATTTTTTCGCTGGTTAGCCTTAGATTTATTTGACTTTTTCGCTTTTTTCTGGCCCTTTTTCTTGCCGTCAGGTCCGGTTTCTGAATCTTCAGAATGTGGATATGTCTGTGAAAATTGATGCAATTATTAAAATTATAAAATAAAAATAATCTTTAAGATAATACAATGAATAAAAATATATTTAAAAAAAAATAATATTCTGAAACTTACCGCATTTGCTGCAGCTGCAGCTTCGGCAGCTTCAGCTTGTTTCCGTTTTTCCTCCTCTTCTTGATTCAATTCTTTAATACTTTCTTCTAGTACATTAGGCCAAAAGTCACCTTCAAAGTACGGCAAATCAGCAGCAGATGATAAATTATCTTCCTGAGCTTGCTTCAGTATATCCTAATAATCAAAATTAAAATTATGGTTAGATTAAATAAGAAAATGAGCTTATTTAAATGGAATGTATTCAATAATTAATTTGCCGGTAAGTAACGTAGGCCCTCATTGTTAATAAATGATTACAGAGTAAAAATAATATAAAATTTTACTGTACATATTTAACCTTTTTAAAGTTAAGGATAAATTGGTTCAAGGTAAAACAAAAAGGAATAATCAAGATTGAAATAATTATTGTTTTGACAATTGAACTACTCACCTTATAATCCAGCACTATTCTTTCGGACATGCCTTTTTCAAGCATCTTTTTATACCATTCTTGTAATCTTTTAGGCTTTGGTATTTTTTGATCGAGAGGATGGCAGTGAAAGATATAATCGTCGCCCTCACTTGGCGGACAGGCCCAAATATGTGCCATCGTATATCCCAGCTGTTTTGCATAATCAAGATAACCAAGAAGAATTTCATGGTACACGGCAGTTCTAAATTGTCGTGGCCGGAAAAAGTGCACAGAATCGAGGTAAGCGATATAAACGCGCCTCGTATTAGGCGGCGTACACTCGCTTCCATACTCTTGTACGTGCATACCGAAGAAACAAACGTCAGTCCCATCGACTTCTTCGAATGCAAACAAAGCTTTCGCTCGATATGGAAACTCTGGAGACATATCACCATTTTCAACAAATCGACTACGCATGCCAGGTTTAACCTCTACTACTTTATCACTTGAGGCTACTACGCGTATGGCTACGTCGCCTGCACCAGCCTCTTTCTTTTTCAAGAAGTTGTTTACACGAGTCTCTATATAAGTGCCAAGTTTTGTCACTGGTAATCTCTTAGCGGTAAACTTGTTATCTTTGCGCTTTCCAGCTTTCTTTTTTAAACAATTATCACAGGTGTAGCCTTGTGGCCAGATTTGCTCGGTATGAAGTACGCATATTTGATGTACTTTTCTTCCGCAATCGGAACATGTAACGAATGGCTCAGCTTCTAAATGATCGTTTTTCATCTCTACAAAGTCTTCTTTTTTGATTATACTGGAAAATCAAAAAGTTGTTAGTCTCACTATTCTTATCATATGTACACAAATGATATATGTAAATTGTTCTTACGTTTGCGGCTGCGTTGGATCATCACCTAACGTCACGGTGTCACCGGGAATTTCATTAAAGCATTTTGTACAGTAGATGTATCTATCAGTAGAAACAAGACCATACTGCGGTGAACTACTATTTAGCACGAATCAAATCCATTGAAAAATTGTATAATTTTTATATAACGATCATTTTAATAAGAATGTGTCGATGTCCACCAAAAAGTTGCCATGTCAAGATACAAAAAAATTGAGAGCAGTAGTCAAATGCATTTTGTGCGATTTGTATCCAGATGCAGATTTACGTAGATTTATTTGTAGTAACGTAAAGAGAAACAAAATAGAATAACAAAATGTTAAGTATTTGTAAATTAATTTTTTGTGTCAATTAAAAATCAAAAAATGATATTGCATGCTACTGACCTGCTTTGATATAAGAAGTACTTAGCATCCCTTGGTATTGTGCACAGTTGTTTACCATAACAGCATAATACTTGAGGATTAAACGTGTATTTTCGACCGCAACAGTAGCCAAGAGCTTGCATTACAGGGTCTATTTCTTTTTCAAAAACTTCTGATAACTTAGTGCTAGACCTGTACACTCTTGAAGTTTTACGATTGTACAGCCAAGCATTGTCAAACATCATCCAAACGTCATCAACATATTGCCATGGATCACTATACTGGCCCGTGTCAAGTTTTCGTTTAATTGTCGAGAGATCCATTGGTTTTTTTACTATTTCAAAATAATCTGGGATTCCAAGGGCTTGAGGATCCACTGGTTGTCTAAAAGGTAAGGATTCAGGATCTTGACGGAATAGTTTTTCCAACGTTGGCATTAATGCTTGTCGTAACTCATCTGGTTTAAATAAACAGACGGGTTTCTTGTCTGTGCTTGCTGGAGCTATGGGCTCTGGCATGGTTGGTTTAATATCACTACTTGATGCATCACTGTTTATTTCGTCTTTGATTTCCTCCTAAAATGTAGTTTTTGATTTATTGTTTTGATAAATGCGTTGTAAAAAAAAACGAAATGCAGATTAGAAAAACGAGGTAACAGAAAGTTAATTTTTTTTATAACAAACCTTTTTCACTCCACCAACAGGCATGTCGCCACTTTCATCCATTGGCTCTTGTTTTATTTCAGTTTTAATCATATCATTATTTGTGTTTTTACCCCCACTGCTTTCCGTTGCACTCGCATTAGACTCATCTTGGTCCATTTCTGACTTTATTTCTTCTTTGATTTCTAATTTGCCTTTGCTATTGCTATTCTTTCCACCATTGGTAGGGCTTGGAGAATTATCCCGATCTAAAGCCGCAGTTATGGCAGCCATTTGTGACGACATTGACGACTGTCGAGGTGCATTAAGAGCTGCACGTTCTTGAGAACTCATGCCTTTACCAAGTCCAGCAGGAGATGGTGTGGTGCCAGGATGAGGAGGAGTTTGATTGGCAGAAACGACCTAATGGAAAAATTGGTGTAAAAACCATTTCTAACTACACAAAGGATATGTGCAAACTTTCACAATTCACTAGTCACAAAATAGTATTACTGCCCTAGGCCGCGAAAAACAAAGTCCAGGACACGTGCAATTAGCGTCCGATAAACACGTGCAGTCTGGGTTAGCACTATTTTCAAAAAATATCGTACAAATATACATGCATCTTAGCATTTTTAAGATCATGAATAAAAAATTCGTTGGATACTGATGAATGAACATTTTTAATTTTTGTTTAATTATTAAGGAATTCAACACATTAGAAGACTAAGAATATTGATGAACTACAGTTATTTAAAACAGTATTGTTTACAAAAAATGAGATAGGTTGCAGTCAATTCTAAGAAAACGTGTCTTCCATTAATTAAAAAATTATGTTGATACATATTAGGTTAGGTGAATAAAATAATGTCGAATGCTCAATTGTTTATAATATTCGCTTTTCTATTTATATTTGAAAGAACTGTATAGGTTTTCAACTGATTTGCATTTGTGTTCAATCTATTTTTTTATTTAAAGTCAAAAGTCAGATAGCATATGGCCAACGTTTACAAAATTCGGTTATATTTCAATAAATTATAATTTTATTGAATCCTCTTTTATAAAATTGCTGTGCTATACAGCGTGAGTACTTTACACGCGTTCTGATTGATTGTAGAATGGCTCGGCGGAATGTATCAGTTTTTAGTTTATTGACTGCATGCTGCGCGTTTCGATTCAGTTTCCTATAGGAGATGTAGCGAGTCGCGATACAAAACATTTAGAATTAAGGGCGCGCAAATTTCGCTGCAAAGTGACTAGTAAATTATAATATAATTGCTAAATTTTAATTTACCTGATCCGGTGTCATTAATGAACGAACGAGTGGTGTACTAGGCGTTGACTGTGGTCCATTGGGCAATGGACTCGGTCCACTTGAAGCTGGAGGTGGTATCGTTTGGGGAGTAGATACAGATATTCCATTGTCATTTGGAGTCGTAGTTTGCATGGGTCTATTCAGGAATGTCTGCTGCTGCTGTTGTTGCTGTTGTTGCTGTTGTTGCTGTTGTTGTTGCTGTTGTTGTTGCTGCTGTTGTTGTTGCTGTTGTTGTTGCTGTTGTTGTTGTTGCTGCTGTTGCTGCTGCTGCTGTTGTTGTTGTTGTTGTTGCTGTTGTTGCTGCTGTTGTTGCTGCTGCTGTTGTTGTCCAGCTTGTTGTTGTATACCAAAAGGTGATAAAGCTTGTGGCATTGCACCAGGCACACTAGTTGGTTGACCTTGTTGTTGAACTGCTTGTGCAGCCTAAAAAAAAAAATAAATTTGCAATTATAATTGATAATATGAAGAAATTATTTTTGGCAACTTTTATTTTTTATTAATATTTCAAGTTTACCTTAGCAAGTCGCACCTTCATGAGATCAGAAAACTGACTCTGGGTATGAATCGGAGAACTATTAGGCAGAGCAGCAGTACCATTTGAAGTAGGAAATTGACTAGTCGTAACAGCTGCTCCAGTGGTCGTTATCGTTTGCATGCCAGATTGAGATATTTGTCCTGGTCCAAATGGACTAAAACCTGCCGGTTGAGATGTAATATTGGACGTTGCAGTCACAGTATTAGTAGATGATCCATTCGGACTAGGTCCAGGAGCGCCAACCATCATATTTTGTTGCTATTAATGAAAAAAAAAAATAAATAAAAATAACAGAATAATTAATATAAAATTTTAGATCGCAGGAAGTGGTGAGAGTTTTTAAAAGTGTTGCAATCCCTTACCTGAATCTGTTGAGTCTGTACTTGTTGAGCTTGCGGCCCAAATTGCATTCTATTGTGCGGCATTTGCATACCAGCTGGAACTAATGTTGATCCAAGCTGCTGGTTCATGCTTGGTGATGGATTTCTCAACGATGCAGCAGCTTGCATTCCCGATAATGGTGGTCGAGGAACCCCAGCTATACTACCTGGACCATGTGGTATTAAATTTGCACCTGCACTTGGTGCTCCAGCTTGTACAGTTGCCGAAACTGGCTGTTGTTGCTGTTGCTGAGCTTGTTGCAGTTGTTGTTGAGCTTGTTGTTCTTTTCGTTTTTGTCGTTTTTCCTCTGCAATTGAAACGCAAGGTTAACATTTCAGTAACTTATCCGCATTTTTATACAGTTTGAGACTAAAACCTACCTAATTCTTTTTGAATTTTGTATATTTTCTCTGCTAGCAAATGATAGTACTCTGAACGTGAATTTGCCATTTCATACATGTCACCTTCTACTTTCCGAGCGTATGCCACTAAATTGTGCATTCGTCTATCTAACATAGCTTGGGGATCCGGAGTAGGAAATATAGCTTGGACCCTAAAAAACAATGATTATTCCATTTAATTTATTTTTCAAGTGTTTAATAGAGTTGCAAATGAGTAGTAATTAAATTATATCACAGTCGGGTATTAAGAATGTAAACTTGTAAAGCAAGATAGTTTTCGTACAGTTTATGTACAAGATGATTTCTGAGATCAGGCGTGACGCTTTGATGCCATTCCTTGGTGCCTTGTACGGGAGTTGCCGTAACTTGTCCTGGTTGCAATCCAGCTGGCAGTTGTACGTTCCCCAGTCTGCCGGAGTCGTTCATTAAGCCTGATGGTGCCTGACCTTCTCCGAGATTGAAGAGCTGCTGCTGTATGTTCGCGGTACTTTGCGCTGCAGAAGCAGCTGCAACAGATTGCGGAGTGTTCGCAGCACCTACTACTACGTTACTCGAAGCCGATACTGGGACCGATTGATTTGCGGCAACGTTAACCGCTGACGGATCCGACGACAATGGAAGCGAAACATTAGGCGCGACTACTTGTTGTCCCGCGCCCACCGCTTGTTGACCGGCTACACCTTTACAGAAAAAAATTTTTAAGTGAGAATTTAGTTGCATTCACGGTTAATGTGAGATTTTGTACATATAATTGTAACATACCAGTTACGTCTCTCTGAGCCAGCCTCACGTTACCTAAAGCACCTGGTTGAGCTTGCATTCCAGCAGGCCCAGGCATGCGCAAGGGACCACGAACGTTTTGCGAGTTCATGAGTTGGGGGGTAGCTTGCTGCGAAGTAGGTGCGTGTATACCGAGAGCATCGTAAGCTTTTCTCATATCGGAAGCGTTTGGACTTTGATGGCTATTGGCAGGTGATGGTCCTAGATGAAGAAATGAAAAAAAAAAAACAATATTAAACAAGAGTGATGAATAATTATCTAAATACTAGTGCATGAACAAGCTGCGACAAAGCATTACCTTGCCAATTTTTTTCGGCCTGCTTAAGCGGTAAACAAACAGGGCAATCGATCCGTTGACAATTCTTCCAGTGACTTATGATCTGCCGACTGCTGCTACAATGCGGAACACTGCAACTTTTTCCAGATTGGCAGGTAGACATGTGCTTCAAAACTGTTTTCATAGTTTGACAGTGAGGCAATGTGCACTGCTGCCACTGCTGCTCTCCATTGGCAGCATTCTCTCTTCTCTGGCAGTTATGAGCGTGAAGGAAGAGTAGCAACTGTTGTTGAATCAGCTTCCGTTTTTCCGGATCGGCAGAGACAGATCGGCCTCTTTGATTGCCGCCAATTCCCATTGGTCCTTGAGCTTGGGTGGCCTGCTGAGGTCCGGGCTGTCCTCCGCTGGGTGCGCCACTCTGAGGCTGTGCCGGACTCGGAGCAGGGGGTTGTGTCTGTTGGGCCATGCCACCGTCTTGGGTGTTGGGCACGCCACCGGCCGACGCCGGACCAGGTGCGGTCGTGCCGGCCAGAGATACTCCGGAGTGTCCTGGCATGGCGCCTGGCGTTCCGAAGCGATTGGCTTGCTGCATGGCCACGTTGGCGGCGCTCACGTTCATGACCGGACGCTGTGTGGGTTGAACAACAGCCACAGCGGGCGCTCCGGAGACCGGGGCTTGAGGTCCCGTACCCGGCGAGCCGTAGCCGTAGGGACTCGAGTTGGCCGCCATTTGGCCCATACCGGCCATGTTGGCCAAGTTTGGTGCCTGCATTCTCGGGCCCGCTCCACCTGGCCCTATTCCAACCGGGTGCACCTGTTGTGGATGAGGACTCTGTCCTCTGGCGGTACCGGCCACCATGTGTTGTTGCTGCTGCATCTGAGCCACCCTCGAGCCAAGCATGCCAGCGGGGCCATTTTGCATCGCGTGGTGCATGCTCTGCTGTGGATTTCCGGCGTTGCCCATCATGCTGACCGAATTGAGCGGCGGCTTGTTCAGAGAATTTGCCACGATCAGATTGCCACCGGCCATGTTGCCCATGCTGTTTTGGCTGCTCGAAGCCGCGCTGCTGGTCATGACTAATCCAGCGTTCATGGCCGTGGGGTTCATGCCCGGCATGCCGCCCGCTTGCGCTTGCTGCTGCGGCGAGGGCTGTGGCGTGTTGCCCGTCACGGTGTTGACGACTTGCTGCTGCTGCTGCATGGCCATCGACGTTTGCAGGCCGGGCGCGCTCGTGCCCGCTCCTGCGCCCATCGTGCTGGCCAGCGAGCTGGCTATGCTGCTCGGCAAATTGCCTAACGACACTACCATCTGAGGATCACCCAAATTCTTGGACACCGAAACATTCGGAGGTGATTGCAAGTTCGGTGACTTGCTTCCAAGTTGATTACCGGCCATGACTAATGAATTTGCGACAAGACCTTTGTTCCCTTGCTGCTGGAAAAAAATGATTGATTGATATCGATTAATCGTTGCTGTTTCGTATCTATCGTATCGCGCGCGAACACAAGCAACATAAGAAATCATTTAGTCCCGATGATTTGCGACACCGATGAGTGTGAGAGAATAGTTGCATGCATACCATGGATTTAGAATTTAAACGTTGTCGCAGGTTTGGACAACTGACCTGTTGTGCTTGTTGCATCAGATGGTGCGGCAGCTGCTGTTGTTGCTGCTGTTGTTGCTGCTGCTGCTGTTGCTGTTGCTGCGCAACGTGTCGTAGATCCGAGTCTAGAGCACCATTTTGCTGTCCAGGACCCGGGCCCGTAGCTGGAGGTTTCGCCGACTCCGTTGCGGTACCCCATGAGCTTGTCGATAGCAAATCGTCGGGGAGATCATTTTCTAAATCGAACATGTCCGTGTTCGACATGAAAGCTTTACGAAAAAAATAAATGAAATAATCCAACAATTAGTATTGATTGAAAAATGACTTGTATTTGTGATAATTTACTCTATGAAAAACGCGAATTGTCAATCAATGAATAAATATGACCATGGAAACATTTTTTTTTTAAATTTAGTTTAGAAAACGTCGTTCAAAATTAAAAAAAAAAAAAAAAAATAAACAAAATATGGAAATAAAAAAAAATGTTTTTTTTAAGTGATAAAAATGGTACTTAGATGAAAATTCTTATTACGAGTTATTGTATGAGTTAAATGGATGGAAAGAAGCTATTAGTATTTGGAGAAAAAGAAAATGCTTCTGAAAAATCAAAAACACCAGTCACAGAGTTTTTTTTTTAGTAAAAAATGAAATGATAGTGAGACACAGTTTGTCGAATATATGTAAAAGTTGTATTAAGTTATGTGCAACCACCACCGCCTCTTGAAACAAGAATTTTAAATTACTTCCAAATCTATTTCATAAAATTTATAGTAATAACAAATGAATTTTACCAAGTCTGAAAAAGATGAATTGACGTAAAATTTGTTCAATATTACAGACATGCGACATTCACTACTTTGACAAAGCTACAAAACTATTTAAAAAAAGATTACAAGAAAACAACAGTATACATGAGAAAAAATGGGTAAGTGCTGCAACTACTACATTTAAACTACTATACAATAAAACTACACCACGATTATGATTCTAACTAATTTTTAAATTACATGCTTAATAGTGCAATGCATAAAAAATATATTTACATTTAAATCTACATCATAAAATACGATTAAATGGGCATGATTTAAATAGTAACTTTATGATTTTTAAATTATACAAAGATGAACATGTCAAGTAAATGAACAAAATGCAATACAATATATTATTGAATTTTTAATGCTGTGAGATTTTTGTATGATATGTTTCTTACGCGAAAACAACTAACGCGTTAGACCACAATGTTCTTGAAGTGCTTGTCGCATGTCTTATATATTTTCCTCGATATTCAAAATATATATGGGTAAAGAGTCAGTTGGCTGAAGAGTTAGTAAGTGGATAAAAAGCTCGTCAAATCGTCAAAATGGCATGTGTACGTCCTTAAGTCTGACCATAGGTATAAAATATGTTATTATCATGTTTTTCTGATTCGGTGAAAGAAAGATATTTAAAAATGTGAGGAAAAATGATGTAAATGATTCTGTTATGTAATTAAATGACACGAGTTGAAGAAAAGGTAAGTAAAGATTCTCGTATGATCTTGATATAAACCAAGTCGATAAAGGATAGTTGGCGATGTAGATGATGATGTGATGAAGTTATCTCGTAGCTTGCTCTATGTTTGACTCATTCATTTCTTTCTTCAATTTGAAATTATTGTAATTGTATTTTTTTTTTTTTAAATTGATCCTCAACACTCAGTGTCGTCTTTGGAATCCGGAACACGTTTCGCACACTGTGCTTTCGACTTTCAAAGCAAAAGCAAAGTGCGCTATCATCTAATCGAACGAAACGATGTACGTATGAAAATGAGCTTTCAGGGCATCTTCGAGTCAACAATGAAATGAGCTTTTTTGAGAACCTCGCTAGAGAAGTATTTATGCATGTGAAAAAGATGAAATGAACCGCCATTGCCACGTCTATGTCCGGCTTGACATAAAAAATTCCGATTCTTCTTATAATTTATGATGTTATTTACTTCGTTTGCGACCAGCTATCGTTGGGGTATTCGTAGTATTACTAAAACTATTGCTGCTCCAGATTGCTTGCGGCTGTTGCTGCTGCTGTTGTTGTTGCTGTTGAATTTGCATTTGTTGCTGCTGTTGCTGACGCTGTTGCTGCTGCTGTTGGCGTTGCTGCAGCTGATAGTGCATCATTGACATATGCTGTCGTTGTTGCTGATGCTGCTGCTGCATTTGGCGCTGCTGTTGTTGCTGCTGCTTTTGCAAGTTACCATTGTCAACTGGATCGCCGGTGTAATTTGAATACTGATGCAGCACGTGCGGCGCCATATTACCCACTATTACAACGGTGTAGAGATACAATCATGAGTTTGGTTTTAATCAGAATCAGAAATGGGGCTTGTTTTTGTTGTTTGCGTATTTGCCAACTTTTATTTAAAGTACTTCATTTTATTCATACCGAGTCAATTTAATATACGGCGGAGAGGCGTGTCGAGAAAAAAGGTATCAGTCATTTTTGGTTTTCACGGGGTGGCCGGCTTTCGGCTTGGAGCACACTCTCGACCCTGAGCTTTTTATTTCCGGATTTTGTTCATTATCGTTCGTGTTCGTTATGTGGTATGATTGATTTTTTTTCATCGGTTTACATCGCTCGCTATCTGGTCCCCGTGTTTTCGCGCGTCCCAGAGGCACATGAGAGGTGCCCGCGAGCTTGCGCATCAGCTAAGACTCGCTACGACTCGCCGAGAGTGGGTCTGACTTTTCGATTCCATCACCATTTTGTCGATTTGTCGATTTGAAAGGTTCATCGCTTTGCATTCTTTCATCATGTCGCGGAAAAAGAGAAGAAAACCTTGAAAATTTTTTGGACGCGTTCCTCGAAAAATATTAATGAACCTTTCACCCAAAACAGCGACAGTGTTGAAAAAAAAAGAAGAAAAAAAAGAAACCCGACTACTCACAGCACAATAACATAGTAACAAAGTGATAGAACTATTGACATGCAAAACAACATGCAACTATATCCTACACCGTAAAAATACGTATACTTTATAAATATAAATGAGTAAAAATACAATTTTATACAATCGTATGCATACTACACGTACATTCTCTACTGTTTACTTAACGTCATCAGGAAGTGAGGGAGGAAAACTAAATGGAAAAAGTAGTGTGATTGTATACTTAGAGGGGTCTGATACGAGACGGACGCGTGGAAAAAAAGGAAGTTTCGAGGAGCAAACGCGGAAGCGCAGCAGCAGTAAAGTATGCGGAGCAGTAGCAGAGGCCGAAAATATGAAAAAATCAAAGACTGGAAAAGAGCTTTTTTACGATATAAGATGCACAACGGCGGAACTGTAAAGCGAGCGAGAAATCGCGAAAAGGCGCGCGTGCGTTTCGTTGCGTTGCGGTGTGGCGGTGGCAGTGGCGCAGCGCACCAAGGATAAAAGGCGATCGGAGAGCATCGCGCGAGCGCGTATATATATACGTGTGACGATATTATATACAGAGAGCAGGCCGCGGCGCGTCGTCCCTCCACTATATACTTCTTTTCGGCGTTAGCTGCAAGCGCCACGCTGCTCTGCTCGCGCAAAATTCACCCGAGATAGAGCGCGGCACATCGAGAAAGAGGCGACACACTGTTGTGTACAATATAATGCAGTACATAATAGCAACGAGAAACCTGCTTGATTCGAAAATTTGGGTACTAGGTCAATATCCCTTTAAACGAGTTTCAGAAATGAAGGGTCTCTTTACGCGTATAATAATTGAAAATTTCAAAGCATCGATTATTGTTACAGTAAGAGTTTTGTGCATAAAACGCTTTTTCAATATACTTTTTTATAACACTTTAGAATTTTGCGTCGAATAGCTTTATAGTACTTTAGGGTAGTTCAAGGAATTCCGGTTTCATGAAAAATATCCTCAAAAATTTTAGCAAAGGTTTTGCCGGTTTTTTGGCTCTTTTATTAACTTTCATCACACGAGAATTTTCTCTTCTGTCAATCTCGTTATGACTTTGTTTACGATGCGAATGAATTACACGTCAGACTCGTAAGAAAGGTTTGTAAACAAATATGTATATTATGAATGTGCTTCCATGTATTTACGTACGAACAGTTTGATAACATTATCTCTGGAAATAAGCAGGTTCAAATTTAGCAGGACTCGGCTGCACTCATCCTCTCTCTCTCTCTCTCTCTCTTTCTCTCGAGGGATTCGCGCGGAGGATCATGTAATGTGCAGTTTACACAGACAAACGAGAAGACGTCGTCGACGCGATGGGCAGAAAGTGACACAAGACGAAGAAGCGTCAGCGGCGTTATATACACAGCGGCAGTGGCGGCTCGTGAGAGCGCGCGCGCGCGCGCGAGCGAGCGAGCGAGCGAGAAAGAGAGAAATAGGTCACACAGACGAGACATTGCCGAGCATACCTAACGCGAAAAGAGGGAGAACGCAGCCACGCGCACAGCGTAGAGCGTGGGCACCTTATATACTGTGCTAACACAACGTATACCATCGCAGCGAAGCTACCTTATCATCAACGTGTATTCGGCTACCTTATACACACACTCGCTGCTGCTTCACGCCTAATAACGTTTTGTCTATTTCTAATTTTCTTCGCGGCACGAGCCATTAGCAGTATCTCTAACTCTGTTTCCGTCTCGCTCTCGCGTGCCACGAATTGCTGACGGGGCAGCGCTTGGGCATCCGCGAGCCCATCGTGCGATAGCAGCGAAGCGCGCGGCGCTACCAGTCCCACCACTCTCTGGCGAGACTGCTGCTGCTGCTATTTCGCGAGAAGCTTTCGAGAAAAATCAACGCGCGATCGAGAGAGCCACGACGACATCCGATTTTCCAAACGATGACCCGATGAGAGCGGCGAGCGATCGTATATTTTGGCCCGAATTCGTTGTGCCGCCCTGTACACCGGTGCAATAAATAAAACGCGGGGGGGTTCACTGACCCCTGGCTTGTGGGCTTGGTTTTCGTCACAGAGAGTGCAAATTCGCGACGGAATTTGACGCACGGCGTCCGAACGAGACCAGAACTGACACGAGTGCCAGGCCTACCGCAAGCCTCCGATATCCGTATATACTACTCCCCTGTACACGACATATGTATACTTATAGGCACGAGAGAGCAAAGATAGAGACGGAGAGAGCAAGAGCCAGAAGAAAAATCGGCTGCCAATGCGGTGCTGCCGAGAGAGAGAAAGAGAGACGTAGAGGACGTAGCATATTGCATGTGCGCGCCGCGTTTATAAACAAATGATCTGGCAATGCAGTTCGATCAGGTGTTTGTTGTTTATAAAGCACTCTTGCTCTCTGTCTCGCTCTTTTTCTCACCTGTTCAGCGAACCTAACCTAGCGCGCGTACACACACGGCCGGACAGAAAAGGGAGAGAGAAAGAGAGAGAGATAGAGACGCGTCTTTGTACACGGAGAGAGAACGATGTGCATGCATACTGCTGCATTTTGGTGGAACACGATTGTACTTTTGGAGATTGTAAATATTTTGACTCTGACAAATTTTTTGGCTACTTGAAAATAGACACTTTACTCAGAGTAAAGTCATCGAGTTTGATAGAATAGAGATTACTGGTGAGAAAAGAAAAAAAACTGACTTGTACGTGAGAGTCTACAATTTCTGCATTTTTCCTGATTGAATTCATAATCTCGAATTTTACGTGTTTGACTTGCAATCAGCATTGTGTAGGTCTTGTGCAAGTGGTTAAATTACAACTTTTGATGTCTCATATCAATTTAAAACAAACAAACAAGATTTATCTTTATATTTACAAATTATGTTTGTTTCGACTTTCAGAAGTCGCTTGAATTTAAAGTCCAAACTTTCAATGATTCAATTTTGACATCAATTAAGAGTCATTACATCAGTGCTTTACGTGTCTTTGAAATTTTCAATGAGTTTAAAAGCTTGATTTTAAAATTCACAAGAATCCTTTGCTTATGCCATTCATATCAATAGTAAAAGGTACCCAGAACCCAAAATAAGAACCAATATTAGAAGTGCAATTTCAAACCGGTGGATTTGATTGGAAACGAAACAAGTACAGACAAATTTGTAGTTTGGTTATTACTTTCAAGAATTTGAAGGCTTATATGCGCTAATTTTAAACTCAACTTGGTGTAAAAAAAGAATTGCATTGCAAGAAGGAGGTCATTATAAAGCCCTAAAAATGAAGTTGGTTATTGGCAATACAGGGTTCAAAAGGATTACAACTGGTTTCAAATTAAACTGAACCATCAATAAAATATAAAAAATAAGTGCAATACTCACTTGAAGAGTCTGATGAACCTTGAAAAGGATCGTTGAGCTTTGGGCGCTTATTAGGCGGCCCATCCACTAGATGATCAGCCATTTTTTCTTATTTTTGAGTTACTTTAAAAAACTTATATCCAAATTTTTTATTGAAAAACACACTTCACATGTACACTTGATAACAATCACTTTGTTAAGTCTCTGTTTTTTGTTGATACACTGCTTTCACAGAACATGAAAAATCCGCATATTGATAATAAAATTAATCTGGACTTCTCCATCGATAAGAATCAGCTGCATCCAAACTAAAATTGTGCTCGCAGCACATGTTCATAGATTTTGTCAACACAAGATTCATACGCATGTTGTTGTCTCTCCATCTTTGGGTAGGATAAAACGATTCTGCTCCTGCTGGTGTCTGAACACAGGTGGGTCCAAACGAAGGGTTTATCAATTGAGTGGCATTGCAGGTGTTTAAACGCTCCCTCGCCTCCAGTCTAGAGCGTAATCTTGTAGGAAACGTCAAGCCGAAGTTTACAAGGAACTGCAGGGTGAACGTGCTGAGGTGACAGGATTAGTTCAGAGGACTGCTCATGTTGCTAGCACGGGTAAAGTATACATGTTATTCAAACGAGCAACAAAAACACAAGCGAGCTAGGAGAGTCTCCGGTGTGCTGTGTTGCTGCTCTGCTGATTTGCGGCGCAATTCGCCGATGATCGAGTCACACTCCGTGTATCGACACCCTCTTGATCACGCTGCTCTGTCGACGTGCGGGTGGGTGCGAGGCACGTCGTGCACGACTAGAAGTCCACCCGTTTCGCGAGAGACTTTGCGTGTGGGTTACGTTGTAATATTATTGTGTGCGGGCGTAGCGAAGCGCGCGCGCTGCTAGCTAGAGTAGTAGTACATAAAGCGGCAGGCTTGGCTGACTCGGGGCGATGATGGTCACACGGAGAGCGATTCTCTTCCTATGTGTCGTCCTCGAGTTCGCTGCTGCTGATGCTGCTGCTCTTGGGGGGGTTGTTACTGTGCTCCGGCTGTCGTGGGCCGTTGTTGCGTTCTGCACTGACACATACACGTTTTTGGGGACACACGCGCACACGTATACACTTTTTTTGATTACGGGGAAACAACAGAGAATTTATGTACACACATAACACTTGTCCGGGTTATGCGGGGAATGTTGCAGTGCCGAGAGAGAACCCAAGCGAATATGCACACGCGCGTTCGACGACGTACACACTTCTCTATATATTTACAACGCACGCACATCAACAGCGGGAGAAAAAGAGAGAGATAGAACACTACGAGTACGTACAGTGGCAGAGGCACGCACGCACGAGAGCGAGTGAGACGGAACGACGGTGAGATGGGTCGTAGAGAGAAAGAGAGAGACGGAGAGACCGCACACAAGCAACGAGACACAACTGAGAGAGACTGGCGTTAACTTCTCCTATATTTTCCCAATGTTGTTTTCCCAGCCAGTGGAGTGTGGCCTGGCGTCTGAAGGTTATGGCTAGCTTATCAACTGCGTTCTTGTCGCGGACGAGACGAGCTCATTCTCTCGTCATCTGTGGCGATGCGCGTCGACTCTGGCCGTCGTCGCTTCTCTCGATAATAATAGCCGTATAAGTCGTCGTCGTCGTCGTCGTCGTCGTCGTCGTCGTGTATCGAGGAGAGCTGCGCGCTGGCTCGTCGCTCTCTCTCGCTCGCTGGCTGCGGTGTGTAGTAGTGGCGAGACAGGGCGCAAAATGGCGGCTGCTGCTGCTGCGATGCCCGACTGCTATGCTGACTCTGTGGAGAGCCGAGCGAGTAGTCGTGGTGTGTTGCCTGCTTATACCTTTGCCTCTATATGCTCTGTGCGCCTCAGTGCTGCTGCTGCGCGACGAGAATTGTTGCCGCCGCCGCTGCTGCTGCTCTGCTGCTAGCTAACTTGGTTGTGCTCTCCCAGTGCCACAGACTACGCTGCGCTGCTATCCCATCAATCCACCACGGATTGCGCACACTACTACCTCTCTTATTACTGTATGCGCACTGGTCTGCGCGAGTGTGTGTGTGTGCTTTGTATATATGTATATGTCTCCAGTCGAGGTGCACTTTTGGTACTGCTGCTGCTAGCCAACTCTACGGCCGTACTGTGTACATACACACACGTATGCGCGTTTGCTTTGCTCTCTCCTCATTTGCTGCTCGCGGGCACACAACGCAAACTCACACATACACACAGAAGAGCCCTCCTACTTTTATTTTATTATGTGCCTTTTGCACGATCGCTGCGCCGTAGGCTCTGCGTCGCGGCGTGCAGTCAGAAATACCGACTTCGCTAACGAACTGACCCGGTCACTGCGAGTCAGCAAAGTGCGTATCGTTCGAACGACACGAACTTCTCTCTATTCGGGTGCGTGCGTGCAATTATACACGCGCAAAATTTTCGAGTCTCGCGAGCGTCGAACAAATTAGATGGGCGTTTAGATGCGAATCTTGTAAAATTCGCGTATGCGTCAAAGTAGAGTACGAAGATGTAAAGATAGACGCGCGAATCTGTCGTCGTGGCACTTCGAGGTACGGAGCTTCGCGAAAACGCTGCGAGATAGCGACACGAGTCGGGTTTGCCTGGCGCGCGCTACTCACGCACACACACTCACCTACTCTCTGTCTCGTTACTGTATACGTGCACTAGGCGCGCGTGGCTCCTCCACGCCGAGTCTTTCCTGCTCTATGTTGGAACCGCGGACTCCGTGGTCCCGAAAATAAAGGACTCGGAGACTTAATAATGAAAAAACTCCGGGTGCCGATGCTCGGAACACCACGCTCATAGAACACTCGCTCTACACTGATGAGGGCTGATGAAAAATAATAGCGGCCCCGCGGCGGGCGGCGGGCATGATGAGGAGAGGCGACGCGCACGACACGTTCGTAAAGTGCAGCGCGCACACCGCCAGATCAACATAAAACAACACACGCAGACGCGCTCACACGCACGTAGGCACACGCACACCCACCCGGAGGATCACCCTGTCCTTGTCTAGCAGACGCGCGGCGCGAACGAACCCGTGCGCTAGAGTCTCTAATCTCGACGAATAGACTGCTGTTCCTGAATCTCCTGCTTCTCCGCGCCGCCCCTTACCCTCACTTTGGCCTTATGTTTGCCAAGCAGAATCATCATAACATCGCGCTACGCTGTGTAAATAGAGTCGAGCTGTGTTGAGCGGGTTGCCTGTTGCCGCCGCTGTTCAATTTTGCGATGCGTAAAAATTCGAATTTCGGCCGTACACTGCAGGGCAGCACTCACAAGACACGACGACATAAGATATCGTACGAGTGTGTCGAGGTTCGGATTCATTTCGGAGTGTTGTCCACCATTTTTTTGTTTAACTCGACTCGCAAGAATATACGGGCGCGGACCTTTTTTCCCCCGATTGAGAATCGATTAAACTATCGGTGCAGTCATTATAAATATTTGTTCTATTCACTCGTAAACCCATTAATTCTGATGGTACGGATTCAGTCGGGATTGATGGCTTTTTAGTAGCTTATCGCAGATCTCTACTCATCGGCTCATTAAGAAAGCCATTAACGCCGATACCTGTTCACGTAGGCGATGACTCGGCCGAACGTCTTCGTTAATGATCTTCATTAACGCCCTATTTGACTCCTTTTTTCATTCAAATTTTTCGAGGAATAAACGCCGCATGCAGCAGTACACGTGAGAAGCGAGTTGAGATGCATTATGTAGGCTTATAGCTCGGCCTGCATATAAACACAAGAGATGTCCATTGACTGCAACTATGATTTCGTGACTGTCGCTTACCTACTGCGCTGATTTCCGAAAAGAGGTTAAGCGCGAACTCGATGTCTCGATCCTCCCGACTGTATCATTGTAGATGCGCTCGATCGTTTTTGCCTTTGCCAGCGTGTCACTTTTCGCTTCCAGATGGCAATCGCGAATTCATTAATTTTCGCTCGCAATATGTTGCGTTTTCTAGGAACATCTGATTGTTTTTTAATGCATCCGATAAGCAAATTTGCTACCTCACTATGGAATCAATTAATTTGAATATTTTTGAAAAAATTCCTATTATTATCCCCCGAGGAAATCTAAAAATTCAAATTGCTCATTAACATATGTTTCGAAAAAAACTAATGAAAAAATCAATATTTGAAAATATTTGTTAATTTGTATTTGTTCTAATTATGCAGTTCTAATCAAGCATATGCTTCGTTTTTTACTAAAGGGTTGAAAAAAATCTCCCTTAATGTCATTATCTTTCAGGATTATGATTTTTTTTTTAAACTTTTATTAACCCTTTTGTTATCAAAAATTATTATTCTGCAAAATTTATTGCAAATTTAGTCGATTTAAAGTTAAATAAATCGTTCTTCAAAATGATGTAAAATAAGCATATGAGCGATGGTCTGTTCAGCTAGCCGAACGTCCACAAAGCAAGAAATCATAGCTAGATGGATGAATGTACGAAGAAAAGCTGACATCTACACAAATGCTCGAGAATACCGTCAAACCACTTTGTGACATTTGTATTTTCCTATATTGTGTGCACGATGACACCTTGCACGCACTTCTTCCTTCTTTCATTATGATATACAAAAATAAATAATACAAACTTCTTGGGATGTCAGCGGTGAGCCGCCTACGATCTTGGCATATGTTTAAAGATTGCAACGTGGCTTCGACGTTTCTTCGCTTATGAATTGCAAAGTAATTAGCAACCCCTTGAACTCGTGGGAACAGATTTTTTTTTGTTTCAATTAAATTAACGTTTCAATGATCTATATTGGAAAGCATTTACTTTTACAAACTTTTGCAAATCAACTCTTTTGTAAAAAAATGCTCACATTGTATAGCTTGAATTTTCAACGATAAAAATGAACATAGATGATGATAAAAAATCATTTAAGTTGTATGAGCACAACCAATGCAAATAATATATTTTTTTAAAGAATTTTTACCGTGTAATTTTGTAATTGTACAAGTAAAAAATAGGCATGCTTATGATATTTTGGATTTCCATAAAGTTAAACTTTGAATATATGAAGATAAATGTACAAAGAATTTTACAACAGTTATTACTATGCAAAATAATATATTTTTTTATTTAATTGTCAACAACGGTATAACTTGATAATTGAAAGAAAAAACCTTACAAATAAATCTTTTATCGATAGACTAGTTGCTGCATGATTTATAAATGAATTTTCAGAACAGCCATGAAAAAATATGCTAAAATAAATATTTTGTAAAAAAATTGTTATTTTTATTTTTTGTAAAACAATGTACCAAAGAAAACTCCCTGCTTAATAGACATGACTACTACTATATGATGCGTACAATTTAAAAAAAAATTAATCCATACATAAAAGTAGTACACTTCACTTAACTTAGTAGCCAATTAAAAAATCTTTGTACTAACAACCTCACATAATAAATGAAACCATTAATCTTGATAAAAAATGTTTAGTCCGAGTGCTGTTTCAATTGGTACCCTATTAATTATTAATTTCACAAGTTTTATAAAAAACAATGCTTTTATTTCAAATGCACACTTTAGTCTTTTGATTTCTTCACTGTTTTTCAGTTACTGAAGATTTTAAATCTGTGTAATAATTCCAATGGCAATGGCAAAATATTAAAATGTTAGCAACATTCTTTGCAGTTTAAGTTCAACTGCAAAGTAATTTGATTTTCTTGAGGAAATTTTAAATCTCAGATTATATGCTTATAAGATCAACACACATTTGTATATACAAGTAATGTTTTTCCAACAATCATCTTGAATATTCGCATTTGAATATCTAACATTCAAAATATACATTCATTCACTTACGTTGCATTCGCGTTAATAAATGTTTGAATCATTATTTTCAAGTTTTTGTACATTTGATTAAAAAATTGATGAGCACAATGGTCAAAAAGTATTAAGCTGTGTATCCAACTTATTCACAAAACTCGCGGTATTAAGTGAATATAATTTGCTCAATTTTTTTAAACTATTTTCTTTAGATGTTTTTTTTAAGTGGTCATTCATTTTTAGATTTTGGTTCATTGTCTTGTTGACTTCCTTCTTCTTCTTCTTCATCTGAATAATTAGTGTGAGGTTCTCCAGGTTTCAAAAGTTTTCCCACAAGGTCGTATCTCTCTGTTATTAAAAAGAATAGTTTTTATTAAATTTTCATCAGATTATTGATAATAAATTGCATAATTCATTTCCAAAAATACTTTTGTGAAATAAATTTTAAATCGAAACAAAATTTTTGCAGAATATTATGCTTCAAAATAAAGTTTCAAGAGTTTTTACAGAATGTAGTAAACTAAACTTTGACCATGTACATTGATCTCATGTTTAATACATTATAAGTTTGTATTCAAAAATATTCTATTTATTTTGAACTACTGTATATAGAACTTCAGTATAACTTAGAACTTATAGTTAATATATTCATTTTAAAAATATATTTACCTTTGAACTGTTCTTCCCATTCTTTGACAGAATTCATTTCTTCCGTTTGCAAGTCACTGAGATCATCATATTCATCTTTGCCTGGAACAACTGAGAAAGTAGCTAAGCCACGACTAGCATCTCTACCTCCAAATGCACCATAAGGTCCACCTAAAAAAGTTCAATGCAAGTTTAGCATTTCGTTTGAGGAGTTTGTCAAATTAAATTATGGATTACACGTTACCAATACTTTTTATGAAAAATTGGTATGATTATGAGTATTTTTTAATAAAATTAGTATGGAATTTACAAGCTTAAAAATTACAATTTCACAATTCTTATTAATGAGTCAGAAACTTGATTTTTTTTGCATAATTGAAACGAAACTGAATATTACATTATCTGATGATATATGAATATGGTCCAAATGGGCCATAGGGTATCATTAGAAACAATTATGATAAATAAGTTTGTAAATTATCCTTGGAGCATGTTGAGAAATCTCATGAACCGGACAAATGTTAATTTCACAACACTTGAAGAGTTGTTCTGTAGTGACTCATCAAGTTTCAGCAGCTATAGGAGCGCAAAAACACACGACTAGCCGCATCGCGGACAAGAAACAAAACGCTGTCTCACCTGGTCCATAAAAACGAGCGCCCTTGGTGACGTCGTAGACGTTGCCGTTGACGGCGACGAGGATCCTGCCGTCGGGACCGGTGCCGTTGTAGGGTCTCAGCTCCTCGACGGTGAAGTCCCGCCTGAGCTTGGGCAGTTGCTTGATCGGCGCCGCGGCCTCCTGGTTCTTGTGGCTGCTGAAGAATATTTTGTAGACGAGCAGCACGATGACGGCGACGAGGCCGATGTTCACCGGGCTGCGCACGATCTCGAGGACGAAGGCGACGAGGTACTCGCTGAGGGTCAAGGCGGCGGCAGCATCGGCTGCTCCGGGACTCGATTTGTCCGCTTCGGCCATAATAATACCGCTGGCTTTGTTCAAGTGGTTTTTCTCGTGCTGTGTGCGTTTGCCAACGATTTCAGTCTAGAGCGCGCGTGGTTTGCTCGCGCGACGACTGGACTCACTGGATTGCGAATTATTACTGAAACGTATACGAGGTGCTTATATTATAGGTGTACATAAGCGTATACGAAGAGAGAGAGAGACAGAGAGAGTGAGATAGAGAGACACACAGTGAGGAGAGGAGAGGAGAGGCACAGGCAGCAGTGCGGAGCAAAAGAAAAGTCTCTGCGTCGCGGTCAATCGAGGAAGCGAGTAAATAGCTTATAGGTGTATTGGAGCTGCTGACCGAAAGTCGCGCAGTTCGCACTCTCTTACCACTATATCTAAGTAAGCAGTTGCACGCGGTCAAAAATGCACATTCGTCAACAGGCAGCAGTACATAGCAGCCTGTTAATGCACATTTTAATATATCACACACGTACGCAGGCGATATAAACGCGCGAGGGACGCGCCACACCTGTTAAAACGGCGGCTCTTATCATCATCTCGCGCTATAGCCGTGTGCTGCCGCGTTTTCTCGCGCAGGTATACGCGAAATATGAAAATCATACGTAGGTATGTATCAAAAGGCATAATAATATCGCTGCGCTTATTGCGTTGTTGTCGCCGCGTCGCGCGGACGTCATTCATGGGAGCCGGCGGTCGGTCGCGCGCGAAAACGCGTGTGGGGTAGGCAGGCGCAGGCACACAACACAACAACAACACCTTACATAGCGTTGCGCCACACTCGAGAGTCTCGAAAATAGTCTCTCCTATCCTATGTATCGAAACGCATGATTGATCCGAGAAAATGCTCGCGCGTGCACTGCGCAGCCAATCGGCCGAATAAGCGGAGTCGCTTTATAAATATATCACCAGCGCGCACACAAGCTGCGAAAGATCGATTACGAAAACGGCGTTACGGCACTCGAGAGATGCGATGCGAGCAAGTATGTAGAGTCGGCGATACGCGCCGGGCTTATCTGTATCTTCGCGCTTGTTCCGCAGTAAACATTAACAAAATTTTCGGTGCAACTGCACTGCGAGCCTGGTATCTTAAATTATGTTATTATAAGGTACACGGCGACGAGCTGCATCATTGATATGTACTCACAGTGTATATAAAAGTGTGCGCGGCTCCTAAATCCAATATTTATAGATCACTGACTTATTACTTATTCAGTCACTATACAAGTATATCGGAGCGTAAAAGAGTTCATGTTCTCACGAGCAAAAAGAAAATAAAAGAGCTGCACTGCTCCGAATATTTCATACGCGAGAGACCCCGAGATCAAGCTCGTGTGTGTGTGTACGGTGCAGCAGCGACAAGTCGCGAGGACTGACTGCTGTACTGCTTTGCTTACACTATACGCTCAACTTAGCGCGCGGCGCCTTACAGTCGTTTTGTGCGCTGCGTGTGCAGTGTGCGAAAAAATCCGGCCTCATGTCTTATTACTCCGAGAGCTCGCCGCAGTCCCGTGTTGAGCACCGCTTCGCTCTATAGCTACATACACGCATATATACACATGCGAGCTGCGCGCGAGGCAGCCGACTCGATCGAGCTGCAGCGCAGCCGAGCACACATAGCTGTATATTTAAAAAAAAATTTCGTAACCGCACTCTACTTCTTAGCCTGCAAAAAAAAAAGAAAGAGAGGAAAAAGAGAGGATTGAACTGCGTATGGCCACTCGTACGAGCGTATAGTAAGCGTAAGCTGTACGATTTAGAGTGCCTTTTTCCAAGCTATCAGCACTCTCTCTCTCTCGCGCACACAAACATAGTTTCGATACTTACGCGACTCCGGTTCAGCAATAATATACCTGCACGCCGCTGCACTCGCACATGCACTTACCGAGTTCAACACGTACCTATACAAAGCTATATACTATGCGATAGGCACGCGTGCGATTACGTGCCCGCTAGCCGCGCGCTTCTGCTCCGATGAGAGTCACGCCGCCAATGTTTACTTTCGTATTTTAAAGTCGCATCTGCAGCACCAGCCAGCCAACGAGCTTCGGAGCACTGTACGAGTCGTCGCTGCCAAGCACTGACTGCTGCGTCTCGATATTTTTGTTTACATACACAACAGACAGACGCGCGACTATATAATCTGACAGGCTTATGCCGCTGCCGTCTCTCTGTCGTCGACGCGCAATTCGATCGAACTTCCGACTGCATATTAGGTAGTAAAATGTTTCGACGCCCTTGCATTTATCGATGTTTTGGTTTTGGATCGGCTGTTATACTGTACTGCTTCAAAAAGGCTTCCTCTTGTAGTAGTGACACATTCGCACAATCCGATCATTCTTTTTTTGCCATTTTATATCGTTTTAACAGGCTTGATGTACTTATAAATTTTTGTGCGTTCTTTATAGCCAGAGAGCGCGCAAAACTTGCGAAACTATTCATTAATTATTTCGTCGAAGAATTCGAGAGACTATTTGCAGAGAATAAAACTGTAAATTAAATTGTCGTTCATTCATATCATTGTCCGCGAGCAGCACCGACCACTGTCGCTTTTAATAGCGTCTCTTTATAATGTACGAGCTAGAGAGGAGACCGAAGCAATTCAAATCGTACAAAAACGAGTCTCTTTCTCTTTTTCTGTACGCGATCGCAATTATTGCGCGTGACTTGGAGTAGTTTAGAAATTATATCACGCTATTCGCGAATAGTTACATCATACGCGCAGCAGCGATACGTACGTACGTGCAATACGCTCCTCGTCGTGCATTAGTTGTATATATGAAGTACACATGAGCGATCGAGCGTAGTTTCAGATAAAGCGAAGGAGCGAATGAAAATGCTGGATTTTAAATTGTTGAAACGCATGAAAAATATTTTATTATTCATTAAATTAGATGTTGTGCTACAAGCACAGTGTGCTCATTCACATAAAAAAAATTTGCTAATTTTTTTTGTACATATAATATCCAGTATTATTTACATTTTTCCTAATAAACATACAACAGGAAGAAAACAATATTATATGTTAAATTAGCTATGGTGCTACAAGCACAATATTTATATTCATACATAACAAATTTACTAATTTTTTTATAACTATTTTTTAAAAGTATTATTTACTTTTTCCTATTAAACAATGCAACACATGGAACTGACTTTTCTTATTTTGTATAAACTAGCTATGGTGCTATCAAGCACAGTGTGCGCATTCATACAAATTAACTAATTTTTTATAGGTATTTTATAAAATTATTATTTAATTTTTCCTATTAAACAATGCAATAGAAGGAACTGACTTTTCTTCTTTTATAATAAATTAGGTATGGAGCTATCTATCAAGCACAGTGTGCATGTTCGTGTAAAACAAATTTCCTAATTTTTTCATAGGAATTTTATAAAATTATTATTTACTTTTTCTTATTAAACAATGCAATAGAAGGAACTGACTTTTCTTCTTTTATAATAAATTAGGTATGGCGCTATCTATCAAGCACAGTGTGTATATTCGTGTAAAACAAATTTCCTAATTTTTTTTATAGCTATTATATAAAATATATACTAGTTAAATTTTTCTTATTAAAAATCCAACGAGAAGATGATAAAATTAAACAATGCAAGAGATGCAGCTAAGCTTTCACGCTCTCGTTATTGTTGGTCTTATTAACTAGGGATTCGAACAGCAGCCGTTTGGGCTGCACCGGATCCTTTTCGACTTTTTGTAAAAGCTTGAAACAACCCGTGCCAATGGGAGCTGGCATTCCCATGATGATAGCCTCGGACACGCCCGTGATGGCGTCGGTCTGTCCGAAATAGGCCGCGTCGTACATGTGATCGGCGGTCTTTTCGAAAGACGCCAAGTTGAGGACGGATACCTTCTGCTTCGACAAGCCCTGTCGGTTGACACCCAGTACGGTGCCGTCCCTGGTCATGAGATCGGCGACTAGGGTCGAGTGACGACGATCTATGCTCATTCCGTGATTCTCCATGACGTCCTTGATTTCCTTCATGATGGTCGTTCGAGCCGCCTCGATGCCCAAAGTGTTATAGACCTCGATGGTATTGTTGGACGTGCATTTGGCGCCTTTGACGCCTCGCGTGGCCATGACCTCGCGCATATTGTAGCCCTCCACGAACAGCTTATATATCGTTTTGCCCGACGAGTCGTCGTTGTGTATGACCGCCCTCGTGACCGAGGCTATGCCCTTGATCACGATGTTGGGCAGGTTCTCCTTCAGAGTGGCCAGCAGAGTGCTGAGACTGAGTTTCGAGTCCATCTTGGTGGGGAAAATGTTGATCTCCCAGGCGTTTTCGTTCACCTCGACGGCTTTTTGGGAAATCTTCAACTTGGAAATGCAGATCGCGTGAGCGATAGTGTAGATGTTGATCTCGAGTTTCAAAAGTCTTATGCGCTCGCTGTCAAATTTTAAAACAAGACGGATACCTTTGGGATCGATGACATCTTGAATGCACTTGGTTACTTCGCCGAGAGTCGTTTTTTCGATGCGCCCCTTGACTCTGCGAGCGTACTCTTGATCCGTGTCGTTGTCCAGCGTCGTGGTGATGATGGGAGTACTGATTTTGGCGCTCGCGTTGATGATTTCCTTGATACGCGGTACACCCTGAGTGATGTTCATCGAGGCGACACCGGCGAAATGGAAGGTTTTCAGGGTCATCTGCGTGCCCGGCTCGCCGATACTCTGCGCGGCCAAGGCGCCAACGGCGGTGCCCGGCTCGATTTTGGCCTTCATGTACTTGTCCTTGCAAGTGTGTATGAAACTGACTAGCTGCCTCACGGTCAAGCGCTCGATGTGTCGATTAACGGGCGCGTTGCCCTTCAAGTGCTGTCGCATCTTCGATACCTTGATGGCGGTGGTCTTAATGAATTGCTTCATCTCGTTCTTGAATTCTTCGTCCAAGCAGCCGTACTCGTCCTGCTTGAGCAGCCTCTCGGTCGCTATGGTGATGCTCGGGCCGTCGAGTGGTTCCTCGTCGGGACAGAGGTCTCTCGCCCTCACGTCCTCGAGGATACGCTTGTAATCCACCGGGCAGTCTTTGCCCTCCATGTAGGTGGGGTCGAGGGCGTCGCCTCCGTACTTGTGCTGGACGAGATCGCCGACGGAGTTACGCACGGTCATGTCGTAGTGCAGCACCAGATCCTCCAAGCTCTTGACGAGACGTCGCTGCATGTAGCCGGTCTCGGCCGTCTTGACGGCCGTGTCGACGAGACCCTCGCGACCGCCCATCGTGTGGAAGAAGAACTCGGTCGGCGTCAGGCCCGAGTAGAAGGAGTTCTCGACGAAGCCCTTGGCCGCCGGCTCCTTGTTGAACTTGCGGAAGTGTGGCAGCGCGCGATCCTCGAAACCGTTGGGCACGCGGTGACCGCTTATGGCCTGCTGGCCCACGCAGGCTATCATCTGCGAGATGTTGATGAAGCT